>JASCZW010005603.1:56309-329813 GCA_034211315.2 Aedes japonicus
AAAATATAAGAAATAATTGAAAAATAAAATTACAAATTTTAAATGTGATACAAATAAACTGTAGATCAGAGACTGATTTCGGTATTCTTTTTGATAACCTTATTGAATTCCATAAATTTTCAGGACATTCATGATTGAATTTATTGAATATATTTATTTCAATTTTGTTTTTGTTGTTCTCAGCTCCCGTAATCTCCGAGGCACATTTATTTTCGCCACTTATCGTGCCAATATTCACCATAAAATTAAATGCGCATAGGATTAAGAGTATGATACGCTATAAAATACTTAATTTCTTTTGGATATTTTACAATCAAACAAAATTTCCCGCAACACCAGAACTTTTTTTCTTCGATATTGTATACGGTTAAATAAATCAGAAGAGCAGAGAATCGAACAAAGCAGAACTACAAAAACCAACCACGATATCACCGTGAGGTTTGAAAGCTGTGGCCATTTGGCCCTATGCTGGTTTTGATGGCAGCCAATAGGTTTTATGAAGGTTCTCAAGTGTTTTTAACATCATTCACTAGAACATTTTCAAAATCTTTATGGTCTTGTAAAGGTTTGATACATTTGTTTGCACAACCGTCTATGGAGTGGGCCACTTTGCACACATTTTGGCTTTAAAGATGCATAGAGGAGGTGTTGGTGGACAAAACAGCTTTTTATGTAGTTTTATCAAAAAAGCCGGCAGGAGTGATACGGTTGGAATAAAACTGATATTGTTACTTGGGTAATTAAGAGAAAATTACACTGTTTCAAGGGTGAATCTTGCATTGCCTTTCGTTAAATTGAAGCAATTTTAAGATTATTTATCGTCAGCTTTCAAGCAGTATAGATACACCATGTCCAATATATTCTCATCTATATAATAAAAATGAGTTGGGGTTTCTTTTGTCACGATTTAACTCGCGAGTGGAAGGACCGTTAAGCATGAAAAATTGTATGCCGGGGTTTTTGAAGCCGGAGAACGTTTTTAAGATAGCAAGAGACCCCTTCCTCTTCTGAAAGAAACACATTTTTCTGCATAACTCGAGAACTGATCAAGCAAAGGAACCCAAATTTAACATGCGGAAGTTTTTGGAGGCAAAAAAAGTTTCTATGGTAGTTAAAGACCCCTCCTCTCTCTAGAAAGGGAGGCTCCCATACAAATGAAACAGAAGTTTCTGCATACATCAAGAACTAATCCAGCAAATGGAACCAAATTTGGCATGTGGGGTTTTCTGGTGGCTAAAAATGTTTCTATGGTAGTTTAAGACCCCTCCTCTCTCCTAGAAGGGGTGCTGTCATACAAATGGAACTGAAATTTCTCCATAACTATAGATCTAATAAAGCAAATGGAACCAAATTTGGCTTGCTGGGATTTTAAAGGCAATAAATGTTTCTACGGTAGTTCGAGGCCCCTCCTCCCTCTCTGGTTGGGGGAAGGGGACGGGGTATTCCCATACAAATGAAACACAAGTTTCTGCATAACTCTAGAACTAATCAAGTAAATGGAACCAAATTTGACAGGTAGAGGTTTTTGAAGGCAAGAAAGGTTTCTAAAGTAATTCGAGACCCCTCCGCGTTCTGTAAGAGGGGGGCCCTTATACTAATGGAACACAAATTTGGGCATAATTCGAGAACTAATCAAGCATATTGAAGAAGTTTTTGAAGAAGAGAAATGTTTCTATGAAAGTTTGAGACTCCTCCGCCATCTGGAAAGGGGAGGGAGGGGGGTTTCCATACAAAAACAACACAAATTTCTGCCTAACTCAAGAACTAACCAAGTAAATGAAACCAAATTTGGCATATGGAGGTTTTCGAAGGCAAGAAATGTTCCTATTGTGGTTTGAAACTCCTCCGTTCACTGAAAGAGGGGTCTCTCATACAAATGAAACACGAATTTCTGCATAACTCGAGAACAAATCAAGCAAATGGAACCAAATTTGGCATGTGGAAGTTTTTAAAGGAAATAAATGTTTCTAAGGTGGTTTGAGACCCCTCCGCCTTCTGGAAGGGGAGACTCTCATAAAAATGAAACATAATTTTTAACATAACTCGAGAACCAATGAAGCAAATGAAACTAAATTTGGCATGTTGAGGTTTTTGGAGGCAAGATATGTTTCTATGGCACTTCACCACCCCTCTCCACTTAAAATGAGGGGGGGGGGGGGTGGCTCCCATGCAAATAAAAAGCAAATTTCTGAATAACTCGAGAACTAATCAAGTAAATAAAACCTTTTTAGCATATGGGGGTTTTTGGAGGCTAGATTTCTATATACATAAAAATGAATTTCTGTCTGTCTGTCTGTCAGACCCTTATAGACTCGAGAAGTTCTGAACCGACCAACGTGAAAATATATATAAAGGGGCTTTTGGGGCTGGGGAAGGATCTTATGATTGTTTGAGACCTCTACTCTCTCAGAAAGGGGCGCTCTTGTACAAATGAGACACACATTTTTTTATAACCCGAGAACTAATCAAACGAATCGAATCAAATTTGACATTTTGAAGGCAAGAATGTTTCTATGGTAGTTCAAGACCCCTCCCCTATCTTAAGAGGAGGGGGAGGGCTTCAAACAAATGAAACTCAAATTTTTATTATAATCGATGAGCAGAGTGCGATGGTTCGAGAACTAATCAAGAAAATGGAACTAAATTTGGCATGTGGGGGGATTTGAAGGCAATTATTGTATGGTGGTTTGAGAAACCACCTCCTTCTGAAAGGGAGGGCTCCCATACAAATGAAACACAAATTTCTACCAAAAATGAGAGCTATCCAGGTTACTTAAACATAAAACGTGTGTTTCTTGGATAAGAAGCATGTTTTGATAGAAGTTTGAACCCCTGCTTATTCAAGAAAAAAAAAACTTATTCCGAAAAAAACCATAAACGTGCCAGTTACATTAAATTTTCCTTCATTTAGTTGCAAGCGTAGCAGCGCACGCACTGAGTTCAGCTAGTACAAAATAAAACTCTATTTATTTCAAATCGATAATCCAGACTTTACCCATTATATTGCAATATAATACTGATCAACTACAGCATATGTTTTAGAATTACACCGCCTTTAACCTTCTTGGCCAGCTCCAGACGTTTTTCGAAACCATCACAGGCGACACGCACGACTTCCATCGGCATTTCGTCCCAAATTCGTTTGATTACGGTTTTGAATTGACGACCTGTGGTCATTTGCCTTCGCCAGCATGTACGACCATACGAAATAATCCAAGAGATTCAGATCTGATGAACTGGGAGGCCATTCATTCTTGTCCAAAAAGTCGGTCATATTTTCTCGGCACCAGCTCTGAACGAGATTTGCAGTATGCGATGGTGCTCCATCCTGCTTAAACACATAGTGATCATCTCCAAACACCTTGACAACTTTCTCCAAAACTTCCGTTTTATAATATACGGCATTCACTTTAACGCCTTTTTCGATGGTGGTGGTAATTTGCCTCGCTTGCAAATTCCTCCGCAAGCCATCACTGACGCAGCACTTTGGAACCGTGGAATATTCCTATCACTCTCTGGAACAGTTATCGATGAGAGAGCCCACAATCTGTCGTTCTGGACATTGTGGGATTGTTGCAAGACGAATAACTTTTTGTCGGAAAAGATAAATTCTTCTCCACCGTGCCGCGACAAAAGCAGACTTGCTCTTTCGAGTCGTTTCTGCTTGGAAGGTTCCGAAACTCCGTGAACCTTACATTTCTCGAAAGTTTGGACTCCGAGGTCATTTTGCAGTATATTGTACATTGATGATCTTGAAACATTCAGATCTGCGGCCATTTTACGTACATAGCGCTGTGATTTTCGTCTAATCCGTTTCCTGACCAATTTAACAACTCCAACGAGCAGGTGTCATGGTACCTTCGGATGGTTCGGTACACAAAATCCCGCTTTACTCCGAGGTTTTTCAAATTTTTGAAAATAGCACCCGGGCGCTTATCTTTCAAAAACATTTATATCACCACAGCACGAAACTTCTTCATCGCTGGTAAAAGATAAACACCGAATGAAAACAAGCGGACCTAACCTAAAAGTGTTTGTATAAACATAGTGCAAAACAACACCAACACATACGTAAAGCAGGTTGAGTAGTTGCACGACACCAATGCAAGAAAAAAGTGCATGACAATATATTGGACACGGTGTAGATACATAATTGTATTGTTTCATATGGCATTTTTCTTTTAGTAAAGATCATTGGACCACGCCAAAATATACTTAATATATATTACATAACAAACACCGGAGCAAAGGAGAGACCATCAGGGCACACAAGTGAAACGATTTGGATAGGGAGCATGGGACTGCCTCCTCCCTATTGTTAACATTTCGCGAAACGATGGCTGGCTCTTTGACCCCATCTTTGGGGTTTATTCCATCAATCGAGGGCTCAATTCTACGGCTGTGGCTGTGAACTTGCTTTTGGAAGGAGATTGACTTTCCTATATTCACGTGTTTCGCGTAACAATCTCTGTTTACGAGCCCATCCAAACGTTTTTGACCATTCATACAGGAGCTTGATGATCACAAACAACAATAAAATCCTGATCAAATCGTTTTTCAGATTATTCCACTGTAATGGATAGTTTCCTTGCTACAATAGATGGTAGTATTTCATCATCATCATCATTATCATCATCATCATCACCAACCTCTCATCTTTACACCACGCAGTTAAATTGAGAGCATATTGCTATCTATCTCTGATAACATGTTGATATCTCCCACGAACTATAATTACTATATCTTCGGCAAAACTAATCATTTCAAATCCTTGCGTTTCGAGATGTGATAGTAATGCGTCTACTACCCGTGATCACAACAGAGGTGAAAGAACCAGGTGAGCAACCCTTCACAGTCCTTACCGTGACCATTGACCTTCCATGACTGCATATTATTTCTCTTTTATGCAACATTTCAAAAATCCAATCTGCAATAGTTTTATCAAAAGTACACTTTATCACAACATTTCTCTTGGAGTTATGCGATGCATTGTCAAAGGCTCCTTCAACATGAAGAAACACAGCTAAGAAAATCTCTGTGCTTGGATGTTTGCTATTTATTTAATGAAATCGAATCTAGGTATTATGATTTGATATAGTCATCAAAGAGTTTCTCCATCAATTTCAAACATAAATGACAAAAGGGCCAATAGGTCTAAAAGATTTTGAAGTCTTTTTATCCTTTTTGTTAGATTAAGGGTTTAGTCACAGTGGAGTTGTATTATTTGGTTTTTGGTTAATTTTTATTTAATAATATAACTTAGATTTGCAGCTACGCTTTTGAAATATGATTTAAATTCAAACTAGCTCTAAACATTTCAGGTCAACACGTAATTAGTATTCCTTCACTTTGTTGAATCATTACAGGAGGAATTCCAACATTAAGTACCTAGTGATTTAAATGGTTCAAAAGAATGTAATGCCCATTCAACTCCAGCTTGAGTGGAAATACGACTTGATAGATCTTGCGTGGCTTCCCTGGTCAGTTGCCTAGTTATTCTTGCAATATCATTGAACTCCTTCGAAACTCCCGAGCTAGTACTTTCTAACCCAGTATGTGAATCCAAGGAAGTCGTTTCTTTACTCAAAACCGGTAGAGATCCTGAAAAGTGTACTTGCATCATCAAATTTGGAGTTTCTGGTGCATTAGCCGTAGAATTTCTGTTATCCTTTTAAAGAGCACATAGACCATTACCGTGCTCGGATCGCAGCAAGCCGTATTTTGGAACTGATGTGTTTTGTTTCTGCTGCGACGTTTCCGCGAAAAAAAAACAGTGAAATCGCAAAAGAGTGAAATCAGAAAATCTCCACGTGCTTTGTAAAAGGCTTAAAGAATGTCATCGATTCCCTCCCAATTATGTGATGGACGATATTATTTCTCCGTTTTTTTCGTTTTTTGTGCTCGCGGGAACCCGGAGGAAGAGTTATATCAGAATAGATTTGTTTGTGCCACCCGGGCATAAACGATTAAGTTCGAGTATTTTCCCGCTTTGTCGCGAGTGAATTGATAATTATAAGCAATTTTGAAGTTGATATACAGTTGCCTTATAGTGGGAGTGGGGAAAGAGACATATAAAAAAAACCAGTGCGATTTAGAAAACGGCCATTTCCTGGCCAGAAGCAATGAAGGGAGCTAACGCGCCTGTGCGCGTGAGTGGCTGGCATTTAATTACACGTGGTGTACAGAGGGAGAGCTGTGAATTATTATTTTCTTTCGTAAAACAGTCATTGTGATTTTTCAAATTAAATTTCTTCCCGAAAGTATGTACGCGAAATACTAATTGAATTCGTGATGTTCCATTCAAAAAGGATGTTGTGGAAATATTCACCTAATAGCGGAGTGGTACTTCTGTAGAGACATAGATTCATCCTTTGCAATCAAAGAGAAGCCGTTTAAATCAGGTCTGAACAACATCAACAATTTCCGGTGAGATCTATCTGATTATAACTAAATTACGATACTGCTAAATACGTGCCATCCTCAAAACAAAATGCTTTGATGATGGAATTGTATGCCCAATACCAATATCCATGTGATGTTTGTGCTGTGTTTATGCGGGGCTTGATGCTATTGAAAGTGACCTTGAAATGAACATGAGTAACCAGGCATTCTGAAATAAGTCACTGGATCCCAACAGAGCTGTCACTGTCACCTTCCAACTCCCGGGCCAAACATGTTTGTCGTATAAGACAACAGTTCGTTTAACTGCAAACATGTTTCTTCCATAAAATCACTGCCGGACGGTGGGCGTTTGATTGTGCATACACATACACACACATACATAGACCATTAGAGTGTTCATTCGATAACCACTTTTTGTAATCTAGGAACTACTGGAGTACTCTCAATGTTTTCACACGTTTTTATAAGTTTAGATCTTCTTATCTCTTCATTATATAAAGTAATTGTTTTCCTACATTCGATCCTTTTTTTTCGAGCCTTTTCCTTAGCTTTTCTAGTCTTGTATTCAACCAAGCTACATTTCTATCCGTTACTCGCACCTTGACTGGGCTGGTTTATACTTGCTCAGAAGTTCTGCGCCACATGCCACAGTTTAATTAGATTATCAACTGAACGCTTCAGGATACATTGAATCTATTCGGTAAACTGTGAATAAGATAATCTTTTAATACCACCCTTGTTAGTGTGATTTCAACATGTTTGCAAAGTGTCGCAATGAATGACTTCGGTTTTGCCTTTGAATCAGGAATAATCCGGGGATAATGCCGGCTGGTGCTCACACTATATCGACCTTACCTTAAAGTGTTACCGATCAAGTGAAGTGGCATTTTAGTGCAAACCGATGCACCTATGTTAGTTGGAAAAATATCAACGGCCATCTTGGCCTACCTACTTACCACATTGTTATGATTCCAGAAAATGTAGGCCGGTGGCTCGGGGGAGTCTTTTACAACGCACGTCAAATTTATCGTCGATCCGCTTTCGATGTACAAGTCCGGCGCTCCGATTATTTCCGTCGAAGGCTCTGTAAGTAAGTTGAAGAAAAAACATGAATCAAATTCGTCACATTATTTTTGGTTTTGGTGGATGATACAATCTTGGTTTTATATATTATAAAGTACAAAAAAAAACAAATAATAATAAAATTGCGGTTAAAATGACATCTGTATTTAATTATTTATTCTATTGATTTATGTCTCGTACATGCTTTCAGCTTTACATATGCTTTTTTGTGTGTCCCCGTGTAAGTAATAAGTAATAAATATACGTGATTTTGCCTATTGATCCATCCAACCCGTATTTGGCCCTTCATACAATGGCATCCCAAGCGACATTGCCAAAACCATACAGCTTTATTAAGTTTTATTAAAGTTTTATGAACGCCACTGGAAATCAATTTGGTTTTATTATAGTACCAACTGATGCCAGTAGGTTTTATATTTAGGTCAGGTTTATGAGAACCAACACAGATTCCTTGCAACGATCGTGAAACCTTGTCTTTTAAAATTCGTTTTACTCATATTAACGATTTTATGTTGACTTTATGAAATCGTAAAATGCCGTTTCAGGACACATTCATATTATCTTATTATGGTCAGTTGAAAAAGCATTTTAAAACCATTAACCTGTAAATGCATTTAACTACAAATTTACATTGAGGGAAGTCACAAATTGACCAAATTGTTTTATAGAAGCCATTGCGAAGATAAATTGGCTTTTTGTTAAAATGTGATTTCTTCCAAACGCCATATTGAAATACAAGCAATAATTTAAATGTGAATAAATAAATACACCAAGATGAATCCTAGAGGGTTTGAGCTGTTTAGTGGAATACCTGTAACTTGAAATAAGAAGAAGAATTAGTATCTTCCATTTAATTCCAACTACCTTTGCTTATCTTCGACAGATACGCGTATTTCGTCTACAATGTGCAAACTTCTTCAGTGTCTCGTACTAATAACTCGACTTGAGTCGAGCCAAGTCGAAGTTATTAGTACGAGACACTGAAGAAGTTTGCACATTATAGACGAAATACTGCGTATCTGTCGAAGATAAGCAAAGTAGTTGAATTAAATGGAAGATACTAATTCTTCTTCTTATTTCTAGTTTAAAACACCAAATTTTTACCAAATCTCGGCATTTTTTTTATCTAACCTTCTTAAATTCCTTCAATTATCATAAAAATAATAATTAATTTATCGAATACTAGCTGAACCCGGTGGGGACGATGCTACGCTTGCAACCAAAGGAATTAAAATTTAAAAGAACTGGCACGTTTATGGCTGTTTTTTGGAATGAGTTTTTTCTTGACTAAGCAGGGTTCAAACTTCTGGGCTTCAAATGGTGAGTTGACAACTTCGAAGGAGGGTGCGACCGACCTCTAGTCCTCACAAGTTCCTACTTTACGCCTCCACGAGTCATATGATCACAAAAGACTGCCAGCTTAAACATGGAGACGCTGGTTGGCGTAGCCTGGGCAATGTTGTCAATCTGACAATAGCGAAGTGCGGGGGTGCGACCTGTAAATCAAATCATCATTTTCCATTCTCATATCTTTCAGGTCTTCCAGGTCATCATTGTAAAAAAAATAACCATTTAAATTTCATTTCACATGGCTGTCATACATTATTTAAGTTTTCTGGCTCATAATTGTTCATTACCATCACCATTCATCTTTATCGTCATCATTACCATTTTTATCATTATTTGTGTTTTCGTGATTTATATAATAACATTAAAATAATTTTATAAATTTTATCAAATAGGTTATATATACTTTTAATTACTATGTCTTAATTGTCCAATTATTATTTTGATCCTTTCTCCTTCTCTTATGATTTAGAAGTATCTAGTGCCTTGAATACAGGAACTTGCAACGGAATCTGTGGTAGGCTTTTGCACTTATTACAGAATGTATTTTTCATTTCCGATTTGCGAATGGGCATATTACTAAATCTGAGCTGATATGATTCGTGCAGCGCTGTGTGCCATTTGGCTAGTGTCTGATGTTACAGTTCAATTTTTGTCACTTTTGTTTTATTGATTTTACTCCAGATAATTTAAACATAACTTTTTTTTTGTATGTCCATTCCCTAGTAGCACACTTGTTGCCATTCGGTTGAGATATCACAAATATGACTTGCTAAGTCATAATCAAGTTACTACAACTTTAACTAACTTTCAATCAATTCCCTGTTTTAGGAGCAACTCCTTACTCAGGAACAATAACTATTAAGTCAGCGAAAATAAAAAATGAATTGCTGTTATAAAATCAACATCAATCAGCAAATAGTGACTATGGCCAGAGTCAATTAAAATGTATAAATGTTAGTTCTGTATAATTTCAATCGATTCAACAAACTTTTTCAGGATTGTTTGGTTTATTGCTGCTATCACAGAAAACGAACGAAAACGTGCTAGGCGTGGACCCACAGAACTCCTCACATTAATAATTTACAACATTTATTGCATTTCAGGATCAATCGACGAAAGAAGATCATATATAATAGTTACGAATGCTTGTAGTAATTTTCATTTACATAAATATATACACTTTTATATAAAAAAAATCATGGCAATGGGAGGGACCATCAAGGCACCCGATTGAAGCACTCTGGATGGGGAGAGTGGGAATGCCAACTCCCCATTGCTAACAGATTGTGAATAGAGGGCGGGCTCTTCTCCCCGCCCATTGGGGCATCCTCATGGTAGATAGCTTGCTCTTTTGACCAATTGTTCAATCTTGTTGTTGGAAGGAGATTCTTTATATCCCTGTGGATACGTATAGGTGATGTTGCCCATTTATCCACCCAACCCCTTTTTGGCCCTTCATACGATGGCATGATAAGGATAATCAGTGGTTATTAAAGCTTGATCAAGTCTAACAGCGAGGAGAGCTCACTGCTGTCGGACTTAGTTTCCGTTCTACAATGGGTGGTAGTACATATCATACATCATACATCATACTAAGCTGGGTGCAAACTGCTATCAGAACATGTTTTTTACCCGAAAAATACACGTTTTGTGTTGGACCTGGATAATTCTCATATTTTGTTTCATTTGTATGGAAGCCGCCCCTTCCAGAGGGTGGCGGTTTCTCAAACCACCATACAAACATTGCTTTTGAAAACCCCCACTTTCCAAATTTGGTTCGATTTGCTTGATTCATTCTCGAGTTATGTAGAAATTCATGTCTCATCTGTATAAGAACCCCCCTTCCTGGGGTTTCAAACAATCATAAAAAGCTTCCCCAGCCCCAAAAACCTCTGCATTTTCACGGTGATCGGTTCAGAACTTACCAAGTCTATGTGGGTCAGATAAACATACAGACAGAAATTCCATATGTACATATAGAAATCCAACCTCCACAAACCCCCATATGCCAAATGGAGTCTCATTTGCTGGATTAGTTCTTGAGTTATGCAGAAATTTGTATTTTATTTGTATGGGAGCTCCCCACACCCCTTGGAGAGAGGGTGGGGTCTTGAACTGCAATAGAAACATTCCTTGCCTCAACAAACTTCAACATGCCAAATTTGGATTCATTTTTTTCATGATGAGAGAAACAACCACAGAAACATTTCTTGCTACTATAAAACTCCACATGTAAAATTTGGTTCTATTTGCTTGTTTAGTTCTCGAGCTATGCAGAAATATGTGTTTTATTTGTATGGGAGCCCCCTCTTTCAGAGAAGGGAGGGGTCTTTTACTATCTTAAGCACATTTCCCGGTCTCAAAAACTCCTCCTTAAAAAATTTCACGCCGATCGGTTCACAGTAGAGTTCGAGTCTATCAGGTTCAGACAGACAGAAATCCATTTTTATTTATAGAAGATAGATATTTGTTTCAATTTGGTTTTTTGTTGTTGTAAACTCGCATAATTTCCAAGCCACCAAACCTCAATTTGTTTTGGTATTTTGCTGTCAAACTAAATTTCCCGCAACGCTAGAACTTTTTTCTATGATACAGTCTGTCTATTTTCTATAAGACCAGATAATTTTTGCCTGCCACCTCTCAGGAAGAAAACACATCACTTCAATTTGTACCATGACATGTTTGTGTGAGTGAGACCTATCCCAAGCATGGTAATATGCGTGTGTGTGTGAACGCACCAAGCAGTAACTACTATTTTTGCGATTTACCGTGTCCATTTTGTATAAGACCATTGGCAGATTCGCGTGTTTTCATTTTGCTGCATCAAAATGCCCAAGGGAAAAGTGCTCACGAAAAAGGAGAAGGGAATAATCGAGGCATTTCTCCAAGAAAAAGTGTCAATAAGGGGAAATCGGACGGCAGATTTGCCGGTCCCATCAAGTTGTGCGCAATTATCTCGCTAATCCTGAAGGATACGGAAAAACAAAAGAGCTCCACGAAAATCAAAGCTAACTGACAACAAGAGTAGACAACCGAGTGAAGTTTAAAAACTGTTTATTTGACAACTTAAACCATGCTACAAATGCTTCCATTTTAAAAAAAGTAGGATATTTTTTTGAACCTCTTCTATTATGTTTTGATGATGTTCGGTGAAACATACTATTTTACTTAACATGTATCTTAAGTCAACAAATTTAGCGCTTTTCTGGTATTGTGAAAAGTAACGGGATAAGATATGCTCTCCAAAATCTGAAATAGAGATGTTTTGGAAAAGTAGGATCAACTTTTCTGAAACAAGCTGTGTTACTTGGGTGGATACAAAAAGCCACGGACCATATTCCTGGCCACTCTGGCAACAAATCATGCATGAAAAGTGTATGCAAATTCGCATTCAACGAGAGCAGGCAGAATAGTTCAAATGATTAGAGACACCGAAAACAGAGGAAACGGTTGTTTGTTATTGCTGAATTAGACCAGGCAAGCTAATGCATTGATCCGTTCACTAGTGCCCTCTATGTTCTCCGAAAAAGGTTGTCCATTTATCGGTCCAATAAATTTGAATCGCATTGCAATAATACGAGAGCCACTTAAATTAAACTGATCGATTGAGGTACCTAAAACTCGGCCATATTTTAATGTGCCAAACGATAGCCGCATGGAGAGCGCATTAAACGCCCATAAATCGATTACTGCTTTCATGTAGGTACAATTTGAACTGTTGTTCGATGAAGTGTAAATCACATACAAGGACTGACTAGAGAGTGCTCGTTGCTCGTGTTCGTCGCTAATGGCTCGGGCAGCCTAGTACAAACCATCACCAAATGTGCCCCAAAAAGTGGGGCCCTAACACTGGTTCGCATAATAAACAAGCGCATCGAAGTTAGTGGGTCTGATATCGGCCTCTTTGCTCTGGTAAGTCTGCCTAGGAGAAAATACTGTCTACAATAAATTTTCTGCCAGCTCGATATTTATTGAAGTCTGCGAAATTCTCGCATAAATATCTCCAGATTGCCTTCCCAACCAGAGCCGCGTGTAGCCTTTTTCTTCTTCTTTTTTTGCGGCATGTTCTCTCTCTTGATTTCCAGCTGGGTATATTTCTCAAAATGTTTGCCCTGCTGGAATCCCAACGATCCGAGGCTGCAGCATATCCTTCAATTGGAAAAGTTACTCAAGCTGAGCAAACTCTCACTGTCCCCACATTCTGTTTGTATGCGCGTTTGTGTTTCCAATGACTCTAAACTTTTCCCCACTGGATCCAGCATCCGACGAACGTTAAGAACCATTGTAAGGGGGTACACTTGGCTGAACGGATCCGTAGGAATGGGTATGTGTGTATGCGGTGATGTTCTGCAAAGTTTTTTTTTCTAAGATTTGCCAATCCGACCGACATGGTATGGCAAGAGGCTGGGTGGGTAAATGTATGTGTGCAATGTGGTGTTCTTATGGTTGGAAGCATTGGTTTGTTTTTCAAATGGGTTTCGCTGCCAAGGCTAGAAAATGGACCGACGAGAATCAGTGTAACCTAGCACGTGTTCGTGTGGTTGACTGAGAAGTATGTCCTTGCATGGTGGGTGAGTAGGTAAGTGTCAGCCAAGTTGGGTGGAAACACTTATCTAAGGTTGGAGCTTTTAGATAATGAATGGTTTACCTTTCTAGGCTCAAAATTTAAACAAAACTTTGTAGTCGAATAGTTATAATTGGGATGGGAAAAGAAAATCGAGTTGAATTCGTATCGTTCCGAAAAAATAATCATTCTTGCTGCGAGTGAAGTGAAAATTTGGCAACGCTTTTTTTGATATCCATGCCGCCATGCTTTTGAAAAGTTGTGCATCATTTATTTGTTCTTTCAATTGAAGGTCAATAACGAATAATCTAGAGCCACTAGAACGAGACAGACGACAGCTGAAATGCAACTTAATTCCGTAATATCCGTTATCTGATATCAATCAGAAGATATTCATCGCAAACACGTCTTGTCCGACTAGAAGGAATCGCACATATGCATCGCTGTCAGGAAGAGTTCGGGATAGTGGTATATTGAACATAGCAGGCTCTAAAGCTTTAAAATGTTGCAATTAGCAAAAACGACCCTGTCTATCGCCACGCGATTTGTTGCATTGAAACGATAGTTTTCTTCTCCTTCTTTCTTAGCGTTTCAAGCTTATTGCTTGCTCTCAACTGAGCACTTCTACAGTTTTAAACTAAGCGCTATCGATTCCAGGTACCTTTTTTGCATTATTTTGATTGTGTGGCCCTATGCCCAAGGAGTCTAGAAAGTTTCCCTAGCGAAAAATTCCTAGACCAGACCGGGAATCGAACCCAGCCACCTCCAAGCATGGTGTTGCTTGGTAGCCGCACCTTTACCGACTGAGCTAAGGGAAGATCTGAAACGATAGTCTGCGTTTGCTATTCTCATGTTACAATTGGTGGAGACCACTGTAATTAAAAAATGCGCTTCATGACTTGAGTTGAGCTGACATGACGAGGTTCTTGCCGTCTACGGCGCTATTACAATTACGGAACTCCGAATTATCTACAGCATCTGGCAGATAAAGGCAAAGAATCACACCCAACAGCGGCAAGAATTTTTAGGAACGGTACTCGTGTCTAGGATGATTGAGTTTCTACAATCGGCAGGATTCTCGTTGCGGAAGTGGAATTCTAACAGCAAAGAGTTGCTGTCAGCGGTGCCGGAGGGATTAAGAGATGAGTGATTGATTCTTGAATAGGATTCATCAACAGCAGCAGTTCACCAACATGGAGTGATTCTGCAGAAATAGTGGCGTCATCATAATGGCGAAGACTTTCCTTCAAGATCTCTGGAAGCAGAAGTGTAAATGGACGACCCACTGAGTCCGCAATTACAGCAGCAATGGCGAGAGTACACGCGAAATTTGACGGGATTAGGTGGGATCGCTGTTCCTCGATAGGTTGGAATTACTCGTTGAACAGAAGCAGTTGAGTTGCACGGCTACTACGATGCTTTAATCAAGGCATATGACGCATGCGTGTACGTTCATACGCTAATAACAAAAGGGATTGTATTCGTTAACCTGCTTTTCTACAAATCTTGAGTAACTCCAATCGAGAACGTTAAGATAAACAAGAAATTCCTGTCTATTCCTTGGCTAGAGCTGTTATCGGCACTACTCCTGACACATTTCTACGAGAAGGTTTCCAAGAACATCAAAGTCCGCACCAAGTGTCATTTTTTTACCGACTCAACCATCGTCATCTGTTGGATTTCATCGTCACCTTCAAGATGGAAGGAGGTCGTGGCAAATCGTGTCTCTGAAATCCAGCATTCAACAAAGGGAAGTATGTGGAACCACGTTGCAGACAAAGACAACCCTGCTGACATCATTTCGCGAGTCCAGCATTGCAAGGCAGATTTGGAAGAAAAGTCTATCGTTGTAGATCTTCCAACCATCGCTCCAAGTGAAATCTTTGGTATTCGTTAATCAATGGTTGAACTTTCCAGGTAACTATTGAGCAGTTCCAAAGCGACTTTTCGGCAACCTATCAACCAACTAAGTTGCCTTAAATGCAATATAAATGCCGCTTTTGACCCAATGTACAACTGATTTACTGCAATGCTATGATAATGGTTCATTAATGCTATTTTGCATTCAAAATGCTTAATACAGGCTACAAGCATATAAATAGCATTCGAAAGTCAACTTTACAACAGACAGCAATCAAGATGCTGATATAATGCTAATATAATGCTTGTAGCATCTGAAATGCAGATCTAAAGGGCGATACGGTCAAAATTTGGTCAATATCAACTTGACGTATTTCTTTCAATTTTGCATTTAAAAAACCTGAACACCCCTCATTTTGAAGGTGTGTGTGTAGAATGTTGCTCCTATTTTTATTTTGGAATTCACTCTTCAGTTGTCAAAATGCCGTCCAAGCAAGAAGAGCAGCGTATCAAAATTTTGCTCGCGCATCGCGAAAATCCGAGCTACTCGCACGCAAAGTTGGCAAAATCGCTAAAAGTTGCCAAATCAACCGTTACAAATGTAATTAAAGTGTTTGGGGAACGTTTGTCGACAGCCAAGAAGTCTAGAAACCGGAAGCCGCTGAGACGACAAAGAGAGTTGCCGGTAGTTTCAAGCGAAACCCTAACCTATCTCTCCGAGATGCCGCAAATAAGCTGGGTGTATCGTCTACAACCGTGCATCGAGCCAAAAAACGAGCCGGACTATCGACTTACAAGAAGGTAGTGACTCCAAATCGCGATGATAAACAAAATACGACGGCCAAAGCGCGATCCCGGAGGCTGACACGACGATGCTGACGAAGTTTGACTGCGTGGTAATGGACGACGAAACCTACGTCAAAGCCGACTACAAGCAGCTTCCGGGACAGGAGTTTTATACGGCAAAAGGAAGGGGAAAGGTAGCAGATATTTTCAAGCACACGAAACTGTCAAAGTTCGCAAAGAAATATCTGGTTTGGCAAGCCATCTGTACCTGTGGCTTGAAAAGCAGCATTTTCATAGCTTCCGGGACTGTCAACCAAGAAATTTACGTGAAAGAGTGTTTGAATAAACGTCTGCTGCCTTTCCTGAAGAAACACGGTTGTTCCGTACTGTTTTGGCCGGATTTGGCATCTTGCCATTACGGTAAAAAGGCCATGGAGTGGTACGCCGCCAACAACGTGCAGGTGGTTCCCAAGGACAAGAACCCTCCCAACACGCCAGAGCTCCGCCCAATTGAGAAATACTGGGCTATTGTCAAGCGGAACCTAAAGAAGACCAAAAAAACTGCTAAGGACGAGCAGCAGTTCAAGGCAAACTGGCTTTCTGCGGCGAAGAAGGTGGACAAGGTGGCTGTACAAAATCTGATGGCAGGGGTCAAGCGTAATGCCCGGCAATTCGGATTTGGAAAAGCGGAAGCCTAACTGAATATTTTTCCTGAATTTTATACTAATTGAACTTGAAAAAGAAATTTAATTTGATTTTTTAAATAAACGATTTCACCGATTTACACGCGTTTTCCCTTGACCAAATCACCCTTTAGGGAAGATTTACTGCATATGCTAATACTGCATATTCTAATATGCATATGCTAACGCCTACTGGAATTCGATAGCTGCTAATCGATTACGTCGAAGGGTAGGCTGTATCACTTCCAAGGAATACGATGATGCTGTCAAGATGCTGGTCCAGCTGTCACAGTTCAAGAGTTTCCCAAAGGAAATCGTAGACATCTCGAACCACGGACAAGTACAAGACTCTTCAAGGATCTCTTCAATCAATACTCAACTTATCGATGGAATATTGTGTGTTGGAGAACGCAACCATTCCAGAAAATCGGAAGCATCCCTCCATCCTTGATAATCGGCATCCCATAACGAGAACCGTCGTAGTCTACAACCATTGCAAGGATTTCCACGTCGGTCCGCAGCAGATTGTGTCCGCAGTGCGAGAGCAGTTTTGGCCCACGAGCGCTAGCAATCTCGCCAGACAGGTTGTCCATGATTGTCTCCAGTGCTTTCGTACGAAACCAAAAAATAAGGAGCAACTGATGGCTGATCTTCCCTAAAAAGAGTCACGCCGTGTAATACCTTATTCATTTATTCATTTAGACATTTTTTGTCAGTTGAATGATTGTGATAAATAATATAAAATAAAATAAAAATAAAAAATATATAGGACACCATGATTTCTTCGGCCGGCAGGGCGTCTTAGTAAAGGAGGAGGAATCTGACTGTTTGTGACAATTGGTTAGGCATCGTGTTAAAAATTGGGCTCGAAAACAATGAAAAAGACAGAAATGATCACCAAAAATTTCTTTTTAAGTCGGATATTTTTGAAAATCTAATATTTTTGCAAAGTTGATTTATTTACCCTCTTATCCAAGGTTAAATGTCTGTATCTTGGACTTGACGCTCCCAACAAACGCTCTCTTTCTTAATTACTTTTATCCACTTTTTCTTGAAATCCTTGTCGTTTTTGAAGACCTTACCCGTTTTTTAGAGCTTGCCTTTCATAATCGCCCAAAAATTTTCTTTGGGCGAAGCTCTGGCGATTTTGGAAGACTTGCCTCCTTCGGCACAAAAACAACATCGTTGGCTTAGTGCCAGACCATCATTGATTTTGCGTAATAGTATGATGCCAGACCCGGCCAGATCCGGCCAAAACAGAGTTTCTGGAGGCCTTCTTCCTTATATATTTGGCTGTTGATGGTGCCGCTCGTTATTTATGGCTTGCTGAATTTGCCACACCCACAGATCACCTGCCACACCATAGGCATTTTATAGGCAAATATGTCGACCTTTTTCTTCCAAAACTTCTCCGGTACCTTCAGGCGGGATTTTCCTGCGTAAAACTCCACTTTAATGTACGACTCGTCGTCCATTACGATGCAGGTTCATGGTACAGGATTTGTCCACTGTATTCTGTTTATTGGTTTAGTTTCCTTACTTTAAAGACATGAAGTCCGGCCCGCTTCATTGTTTGCAGGGCGAACCATACTGAAGAACTGACCTTCTGATTGCGCTTGAAGTAATCCCTCACCTTCCTTGCATTCACGGGGTCGGCAGTCTTCGCTGTTCTGCCGCTTCCAGCCCGCCACTAGGTTTTCTGGATCTCCTTGAACGATTTTAGCCATTGTCAATTCCAAACTGTATCCTGATCCATATGTGGGACTGGCCCGAATTTTCCACGAACGCGCCCATATATTTTTGTCGTACCACTTCTAGCTTGGAAGCCATCTCAATGAGCACCTGAGAGATTGTGACGAAATTTTTCTCCTGTAACATTACACTTAAAATTAGTTTTACTCATAATTTCATCAACAAACTATGACAAAAAAAGGTACAAAAAAGAAAGTGTTGTATCTATTTTAGGTACAATTTGCATGAACTGGTCTCAAAGTTTTGTGCAAAGTTTCCCTGAATCAAGTACAGGAGAAGATCATATTGTCATGCTCAGAATCATCCTGAAGCAGGTCAACAAGTCCCAAGAGTCTTTTTTTTGGTATTCATTGACAATGAAAACGCTTTCGACAGATTCAATCACGAAAATTTGTTGGGTGCCCTAAGACGCAAAGAAGTTCCGAATAAAATCTTCAACCGGAACGAGGCGCCGTAAGACTCAATAAGATCTGCAGAGCCGCCGGTGTTAAGCTAAGATGCATATACTTTCATCGCTTCTGTTCCGACAGCCATCGCTTCTGTTCCGGCAGCCTTTCACTATGGATCAACGACCCTGATTTCGCAGATGACGTTGCTCTGTTAGCGCAACGACGCTATGATGTATAGAACAAGCTCAGCGATCTTGCCAGAAACTTCTTTGCAAGAATGATTCGTTGGATTTCAACACGAGCAAACCTGCCAACATTTTGGTAGCGAGGCAATCAGTGGAGAAAGTCGATAGTTCCTAATATATTGGCAGCCAGATTGCGTCAGACGGCGCAACTAAGAGCGAAATAGCTGCTCAAGTAACCAATAAGCAGTTCCAAAGCGTCTTTACGGCAGCCTATCAAGCAACTAAGCCTCCTTAAATGCAACATAAATGCCTATTTTGACTCAATATACGGCTGCTTTACAGCAATGCTGTAATAATGCTTCATTAATGCTATTTTGCATTCGAAATGCTTATTACAGGCTACAAGCATTTAAAGAGCATTTGAAATTCAACTTTAGAACAGATAGCATTCAAGATGCTGACAAAATGCTAATATAATGCTTGTAGCAGCTGAAATGCAGATTTATGGTTGATTTAGTACATATGCTAATGCTTATTGGTTACCTGTGTGCACCAATCAAGAAAGCTAGAGCACTGGTGTCAATGATGTTGTGGTAAGCGTGACTGCTACTAGGCACCTCAATAGGTCTGGGTTCAATCCCACCCGAGGTCGGTGGTTTTTTTGGTCACGTCTTGCTTCGAAAGGGAAGTAAAGCCATTGGTCCCGGCTTATGTGATAATGAGTGCGATATTTGGGGTCCAGGTGGTGGAGTCGTCTTCCTAGCGTCGGTGGTTGTCACCACGTTGTGAGGAAGTAAGCCGACGAAAAATATACGAATAAAAAAAAGAAAGCTAGGGCTGCTTTTGTGAGTCAGTTGAATGTATGGAGATCAACCATATAAGTCAGCGCACCAAAGTTCGAATTTTCAATTCAAACGTGAATCTTTTGCTGCTATATTTCAGCGTGACGTGGTGTTCACAGCGTAGAACACTCAAAAGCTGCCGATCTTTATGAACCGATGCTTGCAGCATATAATTTGTGTCTGGTGACCTCCCAACTGGATCTCCATCGTCGATGCCAGAAACCGATATCGACAGAAATTCAAGAGCGAAAGTGGAGTCGGACGGCCACATACTACGAAGGGGTGGAAATCAAATCGGCCAGCAAACGCTGGATTTGAATCCATCAGGACATAACAGCGGAGGCCGACCCACGGTCTCGTGGCGTCGGAGCCTCAACAACTCGATACACTGAGTAATCCAATGTGCTGAAAATTATTAAATTGTTTATCGGAATCCCTGAACAAGTTCAGAGATTTGAAATGAGAAGGTTTCGCTCAACAAACTTTTTCGTAAAGACAGCATGTGTCAATTTCGGGGGAGGTAGCTTCTAACATCATCAAAATGGACCGACAATTACTGAAGTAACCATGTAAAGCTTTAACTGTAAAAAAAAAACCTCATAGATCTACTACAACTTTAACCCTTCCTCTGCTCGCCGCTATGAGTAGTACCATAGAAATGGAGTCATCTCTCTCTAGCAAACTCAAATTTTTCGAACAATTAGCTAAAACTGTTTAAATAGATCGGCAAATGTACTTTTTGATTCCTAGTGTGTGGTTCGTAATTATCTACATTGCGATTAAACATCCTAAGAAGTGTGCAAAAGTACATGATAATTTTAATGGTGGGCTTGCGGCCGAATAAGCAGTGATTAGTGCTTTAAAATCGAATATTACATATTAAGAGCAAAGCAAATCCGCCAGACCACGGGAATGGCGGCTCAAGAATTCCACCAGATAGTTTCTCGCATGCACTATTGAAACCCGAGTCATATCCACGCATTCCACACAATACTTCGCCACTGCCATTGTTTCATGAGCACAATCAACCCGGATGTACTATTAGCGATCGCAGTCGTTTCTGACCCTAAATATCGGCAAGCTGAAGTGTCAAAGCGAAACGGCCTTCAACAGAGGGCCTTTATTTACAGGCTTGGCCGTTCCTCACACGACGCATGCGGTGGTTGCATACTATCTTGCTGACATTCCCAGACCTGATCACCTCATCGCAACTGGGCATCGCGTTACGATTGAGCGGCAAGACGACGGCACTCCCTGGAGGCTATCCGACGGCGACGCAAAATTCGTATCTGTGGTGTGACAAGTAGAGACGGTGCAACAAGACATTGTCGTAGAGCGACAGACATCCGAGTGAGGTGACAAGTGCATCCCGTGCGATGAAAGTATCTCTGCAAGAGATGCATGCTGTGCAACAGAGAAGCGTGACGGAACGCTGATTCTGCGAGACATCGTTCTCACGCAATAGACCACGGTACATCGGCACAACAGCAAGCAGGATGTAGCATGCAGCATCACGGGGCCATGAACATCATGATTAATGTATGTACCGTAGAGCGGGGTGACTTCGATTAGCGGGGTGACTTCGACCGCCAAGTCCGATATTTATTCAATCTAAAATTATCCTTCTCCAAGTGCCTGAATTTTTTAAGCTTTGAACCATATATATTCAGCATTTATTAGGGTATATAAATGGATTTTGTTTATAGCATTTTTCTATTTCCTTCGCTATAAAAATATATTTAAAAAAAAAATGCTCTTGTGGTACTTTTTACCAAGCCCAAAAACAATCATGTATTCAAGCAATAAAATGATTTAAAATAAATCGACAACCACATTTTCAGATTACTTAAACATTCGTCTCTCTAAGCTAATCGAAAAAATATTAATTAATAATACATATTAATACATATACAAATTAATGAATAAAAAAAAATATTTTGATCAAAAATTAAGAGCAAACGAATAAACGCGACAACCCTCTCGAAGTGTTGCACTACCTTCCAATTTGAAAAAGGGTTTGATCTGTTTTGAAAATTCACTAATTACGCCATGTAAAATGATTCGTTTTTCTACACAAAGCCCCTCCCCCCACCTTGGTCACCATTTTTGTATGGTTCTTATGGATCGTCACGGTCTGTGAAATCCCCTTCCTCCTAAAAATATGATGATATGAACGAACGTTTCCTTAGCTGTTAATGACTAGCACTTATTTTGCCGTGAATCGCATATCAGTACCATATTTTCTTGATTTCCTTTCCATATGGGACGGATATGCGATTCACGGCAGTGTTGGCGTCCTTTCACCGATGTAGTACCGAATAAAAAACGACACGAGTGAGGTATTTCAGTTCGTCTAATAATATGGTGAACTACTGAAAAATAGCAATGGATGGGTCGCTCATAAATTATGTCATGCTTTTAATGGAAAGGAGCTTTAGGAATTGTGATAATCTGTACAAAAAATTTAAGGTCCATAAAAAAGATGACAAAAGGGGAGGGTTTTGAAAATGGTCCTTTTTTGCGTGACATAATTTATAAACGTTCCGTTTGGGGAATGCTCCACCCCTGTGCTATTCCGGAGACATTTGCATCAAACGGTTTGCATAAAAATTTGGTGTTTTTTCGTTCATTTAAGCACTTCAAATGGATAAAATTGTTTTTGTTCGAAGTCACCCCATTATTGAAAATTGGCCGCGGGAATTGAACATTTTTTTTAAACTTCATCTGACATTATAAATTTTTAAAATTTATGTGTAGTGTTATACTACAGATACCAGTACTGGTTTTAAAAATGTAAAACAAATTTTTAAAGATAATTATCATAGAAAATTTCAAGAAATAGTTCAAAAAGTGATCGAAGTCACCCCGTTTTACGGTACGTAGAATAAGCTTGCATGAGATGCAAATTACATAGGTAAGTAGAAAATTTCGTGTGGTTTGTAGTGTGTAGTTTTGTAGTTTAGCTATTTGAATGAAGATTCCTTGATATCATTCCCGAATATCGTTGGCTAATACTGCATCTTGACGTGTTTAGCTAGCCGGTCTGAATAAGAGTTTTGAGTGGTGTGAGCACACCGAGGCACCGCTTTCTTCCTCGTGGTACCAATGTCGATATTAGCACTGTAGGATTGACCTTTATTGCATTTATTTTATTATCACTGCCGTTGAGTATCCGACAGTTATCCAACGTAGACGGAAATTGTCACAAACTTCCGGTTCGCCTTATCCCTTTCAGGACGGACCATATATTGGTGATTATCTTCTATTTTACCTCATAAAGTAATTATCTTCCAGAACAAAACATTCTTTAATTGAAGTTCTTCACCCACCTAGGCAATATTTTGGATCAAATTCAGACCCGCACAATTGTGCGGGTCCGGCATTTAGGCGGCCGATGCTGGAAAAAAATTGTTTTTTAATCGTTGTAGTTGTTCTTTGTATGAAAATATAGAACCCGTTTCTTTTTATTTTACGATTAGGGTGCTCCTTTTTATGCTAGGGTGGCCAAAAGGTTCTGAATTTTTGCCCTTTCATAAATTTCATAGCTTTGCAACAATTTGTATCGAAAAGAGAAAAAAGTTCTCAACAAAGTCTCATTGGAAGCCGTACGGAGATGAACCAAGAAGGGCTTTCCATAAACCACGGATACTTTAGTACGGAGGGGGGTTGAGGGGGTCTGGCCAAAGTATTCGCTCCATAAAATATTTACAAGACCAGACTCCTGGGTCAGGGGGGGGGGGGGGGCCGATATTTTCAAAAATCGGCCTACGTGTCTAAGTCCGCCACTTCAACAGGCAATGTTAGGCATGTTAGGCAAAAAATGTCGTTGGTTCGAGTACCACTGTACACATGCCCTTTTCGCTCAATTTTCCTAAAACATCTGCTATGTTTCCAAGCCTGCCGCACACTAGCGGAACTATCAAAACTTTCTCTTCATATCTTTCAATTCTAGCCAAAAACATTGTTGTTCACTCTTGGTGCCTCATGGTGATGAGCGAACATCTCCTTCTACATCATAAAAATGTTACTTATTTATAACGTTTGGCATAATGAACGAATCGCATGAAGTAGTTTCATACAAAACATGTAGCCTTATAAAGAAGGCATATAATTCGCATAATGCAAAACGTACGTATGCAAAACGCACTAATGTTTCAAAAATGTGTGGATTATACTGACTCATTAGTTCCATCAGAAAGCTTGACCTTTCAAAAGAACATGCTGAAGATACAACACTTCCTAATAAAGGGCCTTTCATAAATCACGTGGCCTTAAAAGGGGAGAAGAGGTGCGGACATGGTCCATACCAATTTTGCCAATTTTCCATATAAAAGAGGCCACAAGAGAAAAGATCTAGAAGCTCCAAAAAATGCCACGTGTTCTATGGACGGCCCTTTGAAAAATATACTGAAATACATGAGTTTAATTAAATACCGTGGATCCCCGCTTATTTGAACTTCTTGTAACCTTTAAACCAAGTTTCTGGTTGTTTTATTTGCCGTTTTGACATGATTCTGCATATCGTTTCACGGTGTTTAATTTCGCTTCACTTTGTTAAATAAAGTTTGAACATTTTTAATTTGAACGGCGTGCAAATAAACTTGGATCAAATTAAATAATGTTCAAATTAAACACGGTCAAATTCAAAATCATTTAAACATGCAAAAATGCAGAAGTTTAAAAACTAAAAAAATCTACTTATTAATGCCACCCAGCAATCCGATTTAAAACTTGACAATCTACCTTTAAACAGCACTTGCGTCTTATCATCCGTGCTACGATGAACGCATTAATATTTATAAAAAAAGTTCGTTTCAAGATAAGAATAATGGTAAACATTTTGTAACAATTTGTCCATTTATTATCCATCACAAAATGCAGAATAGCATTGTTACACTTATGATTTATGAATCATTTCATTGCACATGGAATTTATGAAAACAGTTACGTGTCTTTGAAAAGCAAAGATAGACATTACATTTCAAACAACGAACGCGGCTGCGACCTCCACAATGCTCGTAACGGCAGCAACGAGCAGAAAACAAGGCTTCCATTGAAGGAAAGTGATCCACCCTGTCATATCGTTTTACTACGGAAGGCATCGGAGGGCTAATCAGCTTTGATGTTGAAAGTTTCGGTGGGTGATCATTATAATCGTCTTTGTCGTCGCTTAGAACCAATCTAACGGGGTCCGCCGTTGTCATAAGTGCTTCGGCTAACTCTATTCTCATAGCCAGCAGGTCTTTAGGGTGAGGTACTGACTTCATTTTGCAGTGATGCTTGTAGAGGAACCAAGAGTTAACCGCTCCGAACTCAAAGAAATGGGCAATCGTTTTCCAAGTCCACTTTGAAGTCTTGAAGAATGATCGGTAGCATTCCATTTGCTGATCACATAGATCAACTCCTCCCATGTGTTTATTGTACTCAACAGTAACAGCAGGGCAGTCAATATCAAAGTATGCTTTATCCGTTTTAGATCATCTTTGAACTTTGGACGAAGGATTAAGTCCAGAGCATGTCGAGGCAATCACTACTTTGTTGCTGTCCATCCATTCAACAATAACAACCTTATTGTCTGGCGATACATGCTCTGCGCTAGCTCCTCTGGTCATTTCCTTTGGTTTAGTCCATAATATTCCCTTCACACGATTTGTCATTATAGTACCAGTTCCATTCAGTTTCATTCGCCTAAGACGTTGAAGCAACGGGATAGTCGTGAAATAACAATCGAAATAAATTCAACTACCTTCAGGTAGTGTTTCTACTAATCGTAGGACGACAGCTGGCCCAAGTCCCAGACTTGTGTCTGGCAAAGGGGTTGTGTCGCCTTGATAAATCTCAAAATCAACGACAAGACCAGACGATGTAGCAACAACGAAATTCTTCAGACCTTCTGGGCGTGGTTTATTTTTCACATATTGCTTAACCGGACATCGTCCTAGGAATGGTATCATCTTTTCATCAATTGAGTAGAATTTAAAGTCCCTAGGAATTGCACGAACGCCTTTATGTACCGCATCGATTATAGGCTGGATCTTCCATATTAGCATTGGGGTCAGATGGAGGATTATTTACATCAACGAAGTGGAAAAATCGACGCAGCTGAAGGAATCTGTCCCGTTAAATAGTATCCGAAATAATGGGCATGGCTAGTCCTGTCTTCCAATACATTTTTAGTCGTGGATAGGAAATGCATCCCATCATTAGATAGACACCAATGAAGCGCATCAGTTCTGCACGCGTTGTGTGCATGGAATGTTCTGTTTTCTTTTCAGAATACATGTTGGTGTATTCCGCAGCGTTGCTGAAAAATTCATCACTGAAATAGTCCTTGAAGTAACTCACGAAAGGACAGATTTCCAATTCATCGACTCTGGCAGTGGTGGACGAAGATTTGTTACCGGCAAACGGCACCGTGTGACCTTCAAAAGATTTTTGTTGCCATTTGAGGACCGGAACTGGGTTTCGTTTCCTCTTCGAGCCAGTTGCGTATACATCTTTAAGTTCTTCGTCGGCTTCATCCAATTCCTCCGAACTTTCCCTTACCTCTGAGTATATGACCTCAGGAATGTACTGTGGATCAACGGCATCGTCTTCATCATAAAAGTCACTTAGGTCAGAGGAATCTAGTAAAGCCTCCAATATCCTCTCATAATTCATCCTCGGTTTCCGCCCTGTACTGCGTCGAAGGTGTTTTGCCATCTCTAATGCACAATACTGCTATTAATTAAAATCAATAGTGAAAAATAAGCGCTACCTTTTCAATAGCACGACGTTTTCATCGCTCCAAATTGAATGTCTGTTGGAAAGTTTGTTTACATGGATCAAATTCGAGAGATATATTTCAAAAAGCCCCATCTGCAAAAGAGTGGCTTTCTTTGTTTACTTTCTCTATTGTTATACTGTTTTCTAACTTTATCTGAAAAAACAATGGGGGACGTCCATAAATTACGTCACGTTTTGATAAGGAGGAGGGTGGGGTTTGGAAACTGTGACAATCCATGTAAACATTTCGGCAATCCCGCACTAAGGGTGTGACGAAGGGAGAGAGTTTGACAATGGTAAATTCCAAAAGAATCTAAATAGTTTCCAAGCTTAATGTAAGGTCTTTTTTTGATAGTGTCTCATTAGATATAAATTTTATTAAAATATTGATATTCATATAAATGACTAAATTATTGAACTGAGTACCATAAGTATCACATAATGCACATCCACAGGGTAAGGGACGGCACCCACAAAATTGTGTGGGTCCCACTTTGAGCCTCCAGACATCCTTGGCATGTTAATAAATTGACACTTTTTCTTCACTATCTCGAAGAGTAACTCTTGTTCTTCTGATTATTACCCGTGCATACATAGAAAAAACGAATAGCAACAAAAATACGACGCATAAAACTTTCTTGTGTTTTACGAGGTTTGTTTACCTCATGTTTAACCAAACATTGTGACTTTTATATGCACTATAAACGAATACCAATGTTTGATCATAAAAGTTTAAGCAATAGTTCAATTATTTACATCCGTATTTTTTTTTAAAAACATTGATATTGTGGCAGAATAAAATATTTAAAGTTATTTTAGTCAACCCGCACAATTGTGCGGGTTCGTCCCGAAAGGGTTATGGCATATTACTATGAGGTACCATGTGGGTCTCCAGGGATTGCCTGTCGATCTTCCAAATTTGGAAGACGTCTACATTAAGTTATCAAAAATTATAACAATCCGTCCAGTGTATCAAAATATTGCGATTGTTTGGGCGAATTGGTGATAGTCAAATCACTGGGTATAGGACCAAGTCTCTCCCGGGTGTTTCTAAATCGATGAGCTTGGACATCAATAGAAGCTAAATTGCCAGAAGGCGCGAAACGCATCTACGGATTCTTATTTTTATCAGGTCCCTCATTCGTAGTTTCGGATAGAGTAGTGTGGATTGTTTTTTATATTGTTGTATTAGACTATTAGATAACATACAACTAAATGTATGTGGGTTATTCTTTGATTTTTAAATGTCAATCTCAATTTCAGCGAGCTTTGGAACCTTGGAAAATTTTTGCCAGACGTTTGGTTCGAATACCAAAAGCCCACCAGCAGGCAAAATGAGCATAAACTTATCCTACTAGCATCTATGCTCCCAACGATAAAATACAAATTATCACATTATTTTACTGTACACGGAAGCGTTTGGAACGGGAGGTCAACGCTTTCTTCCTTTCCTCGATTTGAAGTAGTAGAGCTATTTGAGCCACTCTTTCTGGAATCGCTCTATTTCTTAGAGTCCTCTCTGAGGCACATGCAACGCAATTAGCCTGGCCGACAATAAAAATGATGCTTTCAAGAATTGGCTGCGTTAGTGTGAGATTAGATTGGGATTAGATAAAGACAACATGTGTCAATTTCAGGGCACTATAGGGTGCCATGGTAGTGTTTGGTAAATATGTAAGACTTGAAAAAGGAAACCGCAAGTACCACCATTGATAAACTATTGATTTGGATGCAACTTTTGAAAACCTTGACAGAACATATTTTCAACAATATCTGCTTGTAAACGCTGATGCGTGTTTGAAAGAAATTACAGAAACGCTGATGCGTGTTTGATAGAAGTTACACATTATTTAACTTTCAAAGACATGACAAGTTTAAATTTGTAAGCTGTATGTAAATCCCTTGATATGTTACTTGTTCGGTACTCTTTTATTGATAAGAATTATTTTAATAAATAGGAAATGACCCAACATTGAAACCCATTACGCATTTAGACTGGACGAGTATTTCCACGAATAGTTCCACAGTTCAACATGGAAATCTCAAAAACAGGGCACCCTTGCGTAAAAGTTAGAAAAGTATGCGCCAATCCTCACCTCATACCCAGTACACGTGTTCGTTTCTTTACAATTGAGAGAATATTGCAACGAAACCAAGTTCCAACATTTTCATCTAGCTCTCAATCTACATGTTGCTACTGATAGAAGTTGCTTCAGTCAGATGACGACATTAATTATTCCCTTTCGCGTGTATAAAATCTTAACCACATTAACTTGCTTCGGTGTACCTCACTGCAAATTGAATTCAATTAGCTTTTGACTAGGATTGTTTGAAACTACAATTGAGTTTGTGTGCCAATCCGAAGTTGCTTTCCATGTCCATGCCTGATTTATTCGTGTTTACATGTCGCTGCGGTAATCGCAGCGAAACATCACAACATATCAATAACTTAATGGATTCGTAATCCATTCAACTGGAAAATGTATCCAATAAACTGTACGTGATCCGTACGAATGGAGCGACTCATCCATGCCCAAATAATGTCCGGTTTCATTCATGTGATTTGTTGGAAACCAATGCCTTGGAAACTCATCACGCTCCGTCCACCCCGACGCAATCCTTGCCATCGATTCAAAAGAGGAACGATTTTAGGAACAAAACCATCGTCACCATGTGTGTTCGTACTTTCGATTGCAATTTGGCATCAATGCGTTTGCAAGAGAGCCGTGGAATGGACGGAATCAAATGGTCGCGAAATAATGTAACACCCTTATCGTCGACCACGTTCAGCACTTTGCATCGCATTGGTAAACAGTCAAACCGTTCCAAAGTGCAGTGGCAACGCGATGGGTACAATAGTTTTTTTTTTCATGGTCGAAATCTGTAAAGATTCCGCAAAAACGATCGCCGCGGTGTGCTCTAAATCGTAGGGTTTATGCAATATTGTCGCATCACGAGAGGTACTACTTTATGTTATATTGAAAAAAAAAAACGTATAATTGCTAATGCGTTACAATTTTCAACAACTTGTTATCAAGACTCAAATGCCATTTCAGCATTCCTATTACTGCTTTCACACAAATAATATTATTCTCACAACATAGAATGGACCCGACGATATATTCTTGCCCAAACTCGTGCAGGAGGACGAAAAATTGTGCAAATGGATGGCATCAGCCGTTCAAAAGAATGTACTTGGCCATGTGAGTGAAGAATAAAAAAAACGATAGTTCATTGGAAAAACCTAGCAACGCCTTTGCATGCGTACGTGACTTGGATAGATAAAAAAAAAGAGATTCACTCTTTCGTAGGACATGTAGGTCAGCTGTCAGTCTCAACTCGTCACCATCGACCCGGTGTTTAGTTTGTGGATGTCCAAGCTGGCTTTTTTTTCGGAATGGGCGTTCAATTAAGGCAATTCAACTTCACAAAAACGGGTATTCGGAGGTGTAGCATATTCGTTGGGCAATTTCTGGAACGTTGGTTCATAGATTCGTGAACTAATGAAGTTTAGTCAGTAATGACGCACTTCTGTTAGGATTTTTGTGGTTTGGAAATTTCACCGATATTCCTAAGTATTTATAAGATTATTGACATGGCAATTATACTGATGCATGAAAGCCGTGCAAGTAAATCTGGATCACTCTCTCGTGAGCATATGCCGCTTCAGCAAGTCGGCATTCTTCCGGAGAGACTCCATTTCTATCATATGAGGTACAGAAACTAGTTGGGAAGAGAGTAGCAAAAGTGAAGAAATGTTTGAGAATGATGTTTGTGTATTCAGAGACGACAGAAACTATCAAATGACTCAAATGAGGTCTGGAGGTGGTGTCCTCATTGCGATTTCATCTAAATTTAATTCTGAACTAATTCCCTCTACAATATTTAAGGAGTTTGAACATATGTGGGTCAAAGCGCAAATAGCTTTTGAAATGCATGTGTTTGTATCTGTGTGTTTCCCACCTGGTCAAGTTAGCAAGAACACAAACGAAGCATCCTGGAAAGTGTGAACTGTTTGGTGGAATACCTGTAACTAGACAATAAGAAGAAAGATTAGTAATTTCCATTTAATTCCAAAACCTATACTGCTTATCTTGACAGATACGCGTATTTCGTCTACATTGTGCAGACTTCTTCAATGTCTTGTACTAATACTCAACTGTCAAGTATTAGTCGAGTATCAGCAGTCAAGTATTAGCACACAACAATGGAGAAGTCTGCACATTGTAAACGAAACATTCGTATCTGTCAAGATAAGCAATAAAGGTAGTTGGAATTAAATTGAAATTACTTATCTTTCTTCTCAAACATCTAGTTACCTACAAAGCATTGTTTCAAAATACTGAAGAAATCTTCTCGGATCTTTCCCCTGACATTAGAGATAATGTAGGGAACAGGAACCTATGCTCACCATAGTACATATATTCATCACATTCTGAAAAGAAAGCTATGGGATTAATTTTCACAATAATTTAAATACGCTTGCACTTATTCTGAATCGTGTTTACAATCGACGTAATCGCTTGATGTTACCAAACTATTTTATGATGACTCTTATTCAAATGAAATGGGTTTGGCAGTACTTCAATATCACCTTTTATTTGGGAGTGCGACAAATCCCCCAAAGTTGAACTTTTTTTTTTTTTTGCATAGATTAAATAAATAATTACATACTTCTAATTGTAGAATTTTCCAATATTTACCGAAAAATAAAATTCCACATGAAATAATATTATTCTATATGTTGAATTTGGCGGCACTGCTCACATACTGTATAGCATACACATCAACGCTAGTGTGCGTGTTCAATCATTCATAGAGCATTCTATGCCCAACGTTATGTTGAGTCTTGTTGTCAATGTTCTCATGGAAGAATAACAAGCAAAACTTTTCATTTTGTCTTGGTTATATGTACATTCAGTAGCAAAAAAAAGCCAAGCAACAAAACGCGTTGTTCAACCTTCTGTAACTGTGTCAATAATCAATATATTTGGCTGAAATTTTGACAACACTATAATCAATGTTTCGACCTTATGTGACCAAATATCGGTGCAAAAAAAAAAGCCGAGGCGTTGTCATCATACAGGTTTGGGCCGAATTAATAAGATGAATTCGCCTCGGCTTTGTTTTTGCACCGACATTTCAGCATTGTAAATATCGGGTGAAAAAGGGAAATACTCATGTTGGAGCGTCAATTTTGACGCCAGCTGTAGTCAAAACCACTTAATGAAAGCAGTTCAAATTTTGTCCACATTAATCTCTGTATTGTTTTTGTAATTTTTCACAGACATACGGAAATTATTTCACATATTTTATGATAACTTTAAATTCATAAATTTCATCAACATAAAATTTTGGTCCCATAAGGTCGAAACATTGGTTATAGTGTTGTCAAAATTTCAGCCAAATATATTGATAATCGACAAAGTTACAGAGGGTTGAACAACGCGTATTTTGGAAACAAAATTTTGCTCGGCTTTTTTTGCTACTGAGAGTATGCTACCCAACTCACGTGAAGTGCTGTCAAATGGTCTACTTCATTTTTGAGTTAAGTAGTGGAGAGTGTTAACTTATTTTTATGTTTGCTTGATTAAAATCAGTACTATTAACATATGTACACAGATGGGATTAATGTTTTTCGTGATATTATTAAAATAGATACATAGCAGGGGCAACTTTTCCGTATGAAATTGGAAGAAAATTATCAAAATTGAATGTTTTGTGTGTTGCTAAAGGATTAACGGTAAGTGGACGAATACATTGTTAATAACTTGTGTACTCAGTGTTTCAGTGATTTAGTGCATATTCACCGGTATCCACTGGAGGTCTGCTTATTGAGCTTAAGATAGGTTCCGGTTCCATCTATGGCGATTTTAATCAACGCAATTCTGACTACATTTCTGACGAAATTGACGGTATTATGCTTCGTTGGGGAAAATGTGGCATTACAGTTAACTTTTGACAAAATGGCCAGCCTTGGATTTAACCATGTAAAAAATCAGTAAAATTGGTGTTCTTTGTTCACAAACATTTCTGTGGATTTTAATGTTTGACACCTCTATGGAAAAACGAAACATTTCAAACTGCAATTGAATATTCTTTATTTGTTCAGAACAATCAGTGACCCAACGAATGTAACTATGAGGAAATCTTTGCATAAAACAAAGTTATATACGAGAATTTAAACAAGAATATCAATAATTTGAAATATTGGAAGGTTCACAAAATTTACAAAATTTCAACTATAGTGTCAATGTGCAAAATTATTTGAATATCTGTGATCACATTCACTCAGCAATCAATTCGAAATTGGAAGAGTATAGTTTCAGAACAGGGAGCGAAATCAAATCATGTCCTAAACAGTTTTTCAAGTATGTCAGAACCAAATTAAAATCAAACAACTTCCCTTCAAAAATTCATTTTGATGACCAAAACGCTGGAAACCCTGGTGAGATTCGTGACATGTTTGCAAAGTTTTTCCAAGAAATTTAAATGACATTTTCAGATGATGATTGCTATCTAGATTATTTTCCCTTCTTTCCTGCATCTTCATATGCAGTAGAGTTAGAACATGTTCAAGACATTCTTGCTAGACCTCATGGAATCCCTCCAGCATTTATGAAATTTTTTTAGTTGACCTAACTTCGCCTTTATTTTGGCTCTTCAATGTGTCACTTGATTCAGGTCAGTTCCCAAAAATTTGGAAAAACTCACACCTAATACCTACTGATAAGTCAAGTAAAACTCCAAAATTCACAATTATCGCGGAAATGTTGCCATTAGTGTTCCCAGCTTTATTAAGGTATTTAAGCATCCCAAAGCTTTTTTAAGGTATTGTCAATAGCAAATGTTCAGCCAAGTAGAAAATGTTATTACAAATTCCCAGCATGTTTTTGACCGTATTGACATTCCTCTGTTACTCTACAAGTTAGGAAAAACCAAATTTGAGGATAAATTTCGGCAACCAATAGTCAGTTTTAATGGAAAAAAGTCACACCCTGTACATGAATAATCTGGAGTTCCCCACGGCTCTCATCTAGGACCTCTACTGTTTATCTTGCTTGTCAATGATATTTTTACATTTTTAGGTAGGCCATAATTCTCATCTATAGACCACATGAAACTATTTATGGAAATTTAGAATGACCAAGATGATATTACTTATATAAACGAACTATTATTATTTGACGTATGGTACAAAAAAAGCTTACTAGAAATAAACGTTAAGAAATGCAACTTAAATACTGTCAATAGAAAATGAAATACACAACAAATTTTAGTTTCTTTAGAAACTGCAATTGTTAAAAAGCCAGATAGACAGAGATTAAGGTGTTATTGTAGATTCTTAGCTTAATTTTATCGACCATTACAACACAATTATCCATGAAGGATTGTCCATCCATAAAACATTGTTCGTTGCATATGTCAGATCTATTCTAGAGCATTGTAGTGTCATATGGTCTCCTTTCATGAAAACACATGAAGCACGATTAGAATCAGTGCAAAAATAGGTTTCTCTTGTATGCTCTCCGTAAATTAGTATGGACAACATTGCCACTTCCGTCTTACGAAGCACGATGCATGCTTATTGCTATTCAAACTCTAAAAGAACGAATTTGTCATGATCTCTTTTGTTAACGATATTGTATCACATCACATTTCCTTACCTTACTTTCCGACCAGGAGGAAACAACAACATTATTTCAGGTTTTGTTATTCAGTTACGCTGTTTTCATAACAGAGGTTGTTTGAACTCAGATCGCGGATGTTGTTAAAATAACAGAAATTGTAACAAAAAATCCTCAAGGGGTAACACAATTATAGCAAACTATGAAACAGATATAACATAAACAAAACAAACTTTGTAACAGTTTTGTTACGATGAAGCAAAATCATATTTGCTAGTGTTAAAAATAATTTATTTCTTTACGCAGATTGTGCCTCCCAGGGCATTATATCTTAATCTATCTATCTATATATATATATATATATATATATATATATATATATATATATATATATATATATATATATATATATATATATATATTATATATATATATATATAAAACAGAGTGGCATACGTAAGACCGCGCATAACTCGAGAACGGATCGTCCTATTTAAGTTGCTTTTTTTTTGTTCTGTTCGGCTACGCTCAAGGAACATTTATAGAAAGAGAAAGTTGGACAAATTTATGGGGAAAATGAAATCTTCGAAAATGATAGATTTTCAATTCATTATATACGGTATTTTTTCGTTTTGATCGAGTTATCCTTGACATGGAGTGGTGGAGTTGACGATGATAGTCCACATGACATTGCTCAATTTCACAGGTGTCCTTATTGTTCTGCTTTTGGTGAATGTTCGTGGTCCAGCTTCGTTCCGTCGTTTCGGACTGTGGCTGATCTATTATGTGCGACATATCGAGAGGCCTGTCAGCGGTTGCCTTGTTAGAAAACGACACACATTGGGATACAACACATGCCAATGCAATGGTTACTTTACCTGCAATCAAATTCGTATGTTTTCCATTAAATGTAGTCGAATTGTGGAACAAATACAAGGATGACATGGTTGATGATATTTTACATCGAGTTCGGACAACCACTGTGAATTACGAGCTTGAAATTAACAAGTAGTTGCGCAACGAAGCGCTGATTTTGGTCGAATACATGTGTTTACTCATGTGCGGCAGTGACTCCTCAGCAAGAGGACGTATACGACACTTTGATGAAAGCGATTGACGGCTGAAATGAACACGTGATCTTCATCAATGTACCTGGAGGAATTTGCAAAAAGTACCTTATTTCATTACTATTGGCTTGGGTTCGCCCATGATCAGATATTCCGATGGCGGTTGCCTCTTCGGGGATTGCAGCCACATTGTTGGAAGGCGGTCGAACGGCTCAAGCTGCGTTGAAGCTGCCGTTGAATTCCAACTAACAGACGAATCGACATGCAACATTTCGAAGAATTTGGCAAGGACGAAAGTGTTGCCGTGATGCAAGATCATCATCTGGGACGAATGCACAATGACACACAAACGAGCATTGGAGGCACTCGATCGAACTATGCAAGATCTGCACAGTAACTCGAGACCTTTGAGAAGCGTAATGATTTTGTTGCCAGGTGATTTTCGACAAACACTACCTGTCAGCTTTCGTATTTGGGGTGATATGTAAAGCAGCTACAGTTGACGAGAAATATGTGAGTTACCTCGCAAAATGATCCGTGTGCCGAGATTTGTTCGCATCAATTGTTGGCGATTGGCAATGGATTGATTTCGTTCCCGCCGAATGTCTGCCATTTCACAACGATGTAAGAGGAACTCATTACGAGTGTTTTCCAAACACCATCAAGAATTATGAGAACCACGATTGGTTAAGTGCACGTGCGAAAAATGAGGATGCTAGGGATTTGAATTTCGTACGTCAAAATGACAATTACATTCATTCAACTTAATTGATTGTGTGACTAATCTGGACAAAGTAACCAATTATTCAACAAAATTCCAGAATTCATTGGATTTACCAGGAAGACCACCATATAATTTACGACTGATGTGCTCCAAAATCTCAATCAACCGAAATTGTGTAATAGAACAAGATTGGTCGTTAAGCAACTCAAGAACAATGTCATTCAAGCAATGATACTCAATGACGAATTCAAGGGCCAGGAAGTGTCCAAGAATTCCACTTATTTCAAACGATTTACCTGTTGAGTTCAAACGAATACAATTTTCGGTTCGCCTTTAATTCGCCATGACAATCAATAAATCACAAAGTCAATTTTTAGAAGTGTGCGGGATTAATCTCGAATGCCCATGCTTCTGGCATTGTTGTTTATTAATCTTTGTTTATTTACACGCCGGATAATGGAACAAAGAATGAAGTCTACCACAAAGCACTGAATTGAACTGGCGCAAGATTCCTAAAAAAACGGTTATAAAAAGTGTTTCATTCTATCAATGGCTTTGTGCACAAATTACGTAACGCACAAAATCGGGATTTTGGACCCCCTCCCCCCCCCCCCTATGTAACAATAAGTAACGCGAGACCAGACTCCCCCCTTTTAATTACGTAACGCTCACGGACTCCCCCCTATTTTTTAATTGTGATAAAATCATCACAAAAACTGTTATTGTTGTTGTTATTATTCTGATATACTTGAAATAAGTAAAGATTGCAAACATCATTCAATTAATTTTATTTAAGTATCTTAAAGCTTATATAAAGATTACGAAAAACATTGCACTCATTGTACTGCATTTATTCAGGTTAATGGATGTTCTTAAGACTGTTACAAATATTAGTGCAACAAGTTTATTCAAATGTCTTTAAATTATTTAAAGTATCACAAAAAAGTGTTATTCATAATACTTAAATCAACAGTATTTTATGCGATGCATAATACTGACCTATTGCAATTAATATAATCTAATTATTATTAATTATGTTTTTTTTATATAGGTACTATTCAGAGTTTTCCTTTTGATCCGGGCAGTGCATTATAAAAACGCGCTATGTACGACTAATTCATGACGGCAAAAACATAGAACAACAGGCGCAGCAACAAGTTCATTTGATGTAGGCTACATGCAGAGGAATATTGGGTGATTGAACGCAATGATTAGAATCAACATTTTTTGTGTATTAAATCAAACCACGCATTGTTTTAGTTTAATGCAATCATATATTTGAAACAATAAAATTTCGTATCACATCTAATATTGTTAGTCAATTAATATTTCTAACAGAAATTATTATTGATTAAACAAAATAATTTGGTAGATTCAAAAATCAACAAAAAATTCAACAAAATTGCTTATTATTTCAATGGTTCGAATATTAAAAAAAACATTTTTTTGGTCGAATTAATGCATTGTTTTCAAAGAGCTTATTTTTTTTTAAACAATAAATGCTTTTTGTTTTCAATAGAAATCTCCTTTGCATTCTACGAAAACAATACAAATAGCTACGAGTAATTTGTTACCAATAAAAAAGAATGGCTCTTAAGTGGCTGCATGATCGACTGACAGTTCTACTTTATCGACTCAAAATATATTTGAAAAAATGGCAACCACGAGGAGTTCACTTTGTGCACTGTACAAAAAAGGTGTAATGATAGCGTTTTGTTAGAAAACAAGCAGTATGAATGTTTCATATAATTTACGAGACATTTGTACTATGTGAATTATCCATGTTTACGAAACGAGTGAAAGCTATTTTACAAAAAAATATTTTCAGTGTACGTCTCCATTTATCGAAGTTTTAGAATTTGGTCGGAAATCAAAAGATAGACTTAATAAATTTTTCTTAAAATTTCAAATGCACCACTTGGCCATAAATGTGTTTCTATTATGGCCACGCCCATAAGAAACACATGTGATTGGCCATGAAAGGAACCAAAACTTAAAAACATGGCGATAATTGGTGCAGTGTACCAGTTATAGCAAACGTCATTAATAATACAAAAACAACGTTTGAGCTCAGTTCTTCAAAATATAGATTGAAACCTTTCATCTGAATTTTTAAACATAGTTCTCAATTAGTATAAACTAACCCTTTTCTACTTGATGTAAAAGAAGATGTTGGCTCATCACCATGAGGCACCAAGAGTAATGTTTTTGATTGAATGAAAGATATGAAGAGAAAGTGTTGAAAGTTCCGTCAGTGTACGGTAGGTTGGAAATAGAATAGATGTATTGAAAATTAAGTTCTCACCGAGCGATATCACAAACTGCTTTAAATGTATAGGATCGATTTGTTTATTGTTTTCAACCACGAGATCATCTGTCAAAATGTTTAGGTTGACACCGGTTTGTTTTTTTTTATTTTCAACCAGCTAAACGTATGTATTAGTGAAACTGCTAACGGCGGCAGAGAAGTCTATTGAGCGAAAGGGTATGGGTAAAGTAGTACTCGAACCAAGGACGTTCTATTGCTTAACATCCCACTGCGGGGTAGGTCAAGGCACGGATAAATCCGCTACTTCAACAGGCTTTTTTAGTTGCTACTTGCTACTTTGCTTGCCACACAGGAAATTTAATTGAAGCAAACGATTTGAAACACCCCCCCTCCCCCCTATGTCACAATAAGTAACGGTTGCTCAACCCCCCCCCCCCTTAATGCGTTACGTAATTTGTGCACAAAGCCTATCTAAAATTCAAGTTTCGTAATATCACAGATAACAGACATCTAGGCTTGAACATTTTTTTCTTAATTTACTGTGTAAATTTTCTAAAGCAGACCGTTGGAAAATCAGCGCCGCCTTGTCTAGGTTTCACCAAACTAAAAGTGACAGCCTATCAAATCTCAAGGCGCGCAGGTGGCGCCATCAAAATACGAATCACTAAAACTAACGGAAACAAGCTGTAATTTTAAAATGGCAGTTACAGAAATTTACACACGGATGGCACTCTAGCTTGGATGTCAGTTCTCTGTGGTAATATGTTATCGATCGCGAATGAACGATAACAAAATTGAGGTGACAAAGAAGCCATGCCTGGCTTAAAGTCACTTAAAAATAAAATTATATCATGAATGGTCTGAATTATTTGAATCCTAAAATCGTTTAAGGCGGAACAAAGTTCGCCGGGTCAGCTAGTTTGTTATAAATATGTTATACAGTTATCCAGATTTAAATGTCCTTAACAAATTCATATCATAATCAGTTAGTCTTAACAAGGTTTGTAATAGTTTTGTTATAATTATGTAAAACGCTTCTGATCGGGTTATTATGTAGTCAAAATTTCTTCACCCCTTCGTAATTTTAGAAGAATCGGTACTTGTTTCCATTAAAAACCAATAGGACACACTATGCGAGATTTGGACCAAATTAACCGAATGATAATTTGCATTCTGAATCAGTTGTCTTAACAATGTCGCGTACTAACTTAAGGCATTTTTTAATTCTATGCGATCTTTAAGCAGATAAAACTAAGTGCCAATGTGAAGTCTACGATCGGTTGACGAAATAAATAAATAAATAAATAAATAAATCTACATCAACACATGAGATCGAATGACTACTACCGAAATTGAAGGGCTTTGAAACCCCATCGCAATGCGACCGCATAAACGAAATACTTTATCAAAAGCTGATAGGAGACGGATTTCATGCCAAATGTCTGATAAAAGTCGCATTTTTTAAATGATTATCCCCGATTGGGATAAAACATTACATAGTCTCTCGGTGTCGGAGACCGATCGAAAAATAAAATTAAAAAAAAAACAAAATTGATTCCTGAGTAAGTTTTGAAGAGATCGTAAGTGTTTTTTAATTTCAAATTTTTCAACTTCAACTTCATTCAAACATTTGGATTGGATTTGGATTGGATTTGGATTGGATTTGGATTGGATTTGGATTGGATTTGGATTGGATTTGGATTGGATTTGGATTGGGTTTGATGATTTGGATTGGTTGGATTGGATTTGGATTGGATTTGGATTGGCTTGGATTGGATTTGGATTGGATTTGGATTGGATTTGGATTGGATTTGGATTGGATTTGGATTGGATTTGGATTGATTTGGATTGGATTTGATTGATTTGATTGATTTGGTTGATTTGGATTGGATTTGATTGGATTTGATTGATTGGATTGGATTTGGATTGATTTGGATTGGATTTGATTGATTGGATTTGGATTGGATTTGGATTGGATGATTGGATTGGATTGATTGGATTGATTTGATTGATTTGGATTGGATTTGGATTGGATTTGGATTGGATTTGGATTGGATTTGGATTGATTGGATTGGATTTGATTGGTTGATTGATTTGGATTGATTTGATTGGATTTGATTGGATTTGGATTGATTTGGATTGATTGGATTGATTTGGATTGGATTTGGATTGATTTGATTGATTTGGATTGGATTTGGATTGGATTTGGATTGGATTTGGATTGGATTTGGATTGGATTTGGATTGGATTTGATTGGATTTGGATTGGATTTGGATTGGATTTGGATTGGATTTGGATTGGATTTGATTGGATTTGGATTGATTTGGATTGGATTTGGATTGGATTTGGATTGATTTGGATTGGATTTGATTGGATTTGATTGGATTTGGATTGATTTGATTGATTGGATTGGATTTGGATTGGATTTGGATTGGATTTGGATTGGATTTGGATTGATGATTGTTGATTGATTTGGATTGGATTTGGATTGGATTTGGATTGGATTTGGATTGGATTTGGATTGGATTTGGATTGGATTTGGATTGGATTTGGATTGGAAAATAAAATCAAAATTTACCACCGAAGAGAGGACAGAAGGTCGTCATAATGCTGGAAAGGTTATTTACATTTGACTCATTTACTCTAGAAAAATCGGCTTCATATCTCAAAATGATTTCATCAATGTACAAGGCATAAACATATGAATTACCAATATGGAGCAGGGAATTAATCTATACCTGTCATACGACACTATAGTGGAATCAAAAAAGGTTTGCTATTCTTCTGGTACATAAATATCTGGCAATGTGGAATACCATAATAAATCCTATAATTACAACAGGAATTCGCATAGAACCGTCTGAGGCAAGTGTTGAGTACATCAGGTATTGATTCTTATGTTCGTTGAAATCCAAAACTTACAATTTGATTGCTGAAATGTATTAATAAGGTAAAATTATTACCTAGCTAATTTCAGGCAACGTTGCTAACAAATTATTTTTGTAGTCTATGAATAAAGCGGTTTAGATCAATTTTTCCAAGATGAATTGGGATGTCCCTTAAAAAAGGTACTTTTGCTCTTACTTTTTTATTTCAAATTTGCCAACAAAGTTGTCCTCAGATGTGTTTTTTTTGTAAGTTAAATGTTACAATTGTTGACGTATAAATCTTGCCAATATCTCTTACCATTAGCGATATTCTCCCCTTTTCAAATATGGTTTACTCAATTCGATCAAATAACTTATCTCCAGTTTTCAGATAGAGTATGCCATGATGAAAAACCCTCCAAATGATGTTAAAAATATATTTTTTGTCTGCCCCAAATAGAAAAATCTACATTTGAAAAAGGGGTGTTTAAATTACCAAAACCATAATAACATTTGTTTGACATATGATAGAGACGATTTCAGCACACCAAAAAATGTAACTTTTATTGTTCTAGAACCAATTAGGAGACAAGTTTGTTGAAAAATTAGTAATGAAAAAGTTACAGCAAAATAACAGATTTTCATAGGGACACCCTAAGCTACGTAGGAAAAAATGCTCTAATTCAGTCATTTCAAAAGATACAGAAAAATGCATTCAATGAAAGTTGCTGTGAATTATTTAATCTTCCACTTTTTTGCACAATGTATGCCTTTGTTTCTGCAAACAAAAGAGTAAGATTTTCGATGTCTCTCAAAATAAGGACAACCCTAGTTTTCATTTGAACCAAAAAAGCCCCTCTAAAATTTTTAAAAACAACTATTCGGAATATATGTTTGGTCTTTTACTTCAAACTTAGGCTGAAAATGTATCTTTTACCCTAGGTTCGCATTCTGGATCACTGTGAAGTGTAGCTTTAGAATGAAATTGGAAGATTTTTTTTTCAAAATTGCTTGCCTTTTATTTTATTTACAAAATTTTACAAAATTTGTAGATAAAAAAGAAAACATAAACAAATACTCTAAAAAATAAATATACATTGCAATGCATTAATTGGAATTCTGTTTTGAATGCATATATGTTTACAAAGATGCATTGAAATGCATATATTTGATATATTCTGGTCAATGTATAAATCTGGTTTATTCATTCCAATGAGTGGATAGATCGAATATAGTTTTAGTATAGAATTTATGCTTTTTAGTACATTTGTTTTTCTCTGTGTAAGGGTCCTTGCAACCATAACAACACCTTATTATGAAAAAGGCGTAAGCGGCAAACGGGTGAATGCATGTGTTAAAGACCTGATTATTTCAAAACAGCATAGCTCAAAATTCGCTGGTTGTGTTGAAATTACATCCAAGATATAGTTGTTGAGAATCAATAACCTAGATTAACCGTTAATTAAACTTAAAAGGGTTAACCGTTAATTAAACTAAACTAAACTAAAACTTCCTCTCCCAAAAACTTGTTTTATATGAACCTTTTTTCATCATTGAAATGCTTTTGGTTCTATTTTATATCTCAAACAATTTTCATAATAATTGTGAATTCTTAGGGAAAAAAACAAACTTTTTGTTCTAATTGTCCTTGCTTTTTGGTATACTTTTAACCAACAATGTTTAACATCTGTGCTCGCGAGATATTTTTGTTATACATCATACATGTACTGAATATTTTTTACGAGAATGGATTACGGTGAAGAATGATCTGGAAACACGCACATTATATGAACATAAATAAAATACTAATTTCAATTATTTTCATTGCATTGTTTACCAAGACGAATCCTGCTGCAAACTCACCACTTTTACCCGCCTTCCCAGTAATTTCTCGTGGACCAGCAGAAGATTTCTTAGTTTCCAACAAAGCGAATGTGACGTCAATTCATTCCTACGCAGGTAACCAATAAGCATTAGCATATGCAGTAAATCAATCCTAAATCTGCATTTCAGATACTACAAGCATTATACTAGCATTACATCAGCATTTTGAATGCCATCTGTTGTAAAGAAGTATTTCAAATGCTATTTAAATGCTTGTAGCCTGTAATAAGCATTTCAAATGCAAAATAGCATCAATGAAGCATTATCATAGCATTGCGGTAAAGCAGCCATATATTGGGCCAAAAGTGGCGTTGCTGTTGCATTTAAGACTTAATTGCTTGATAGGCTGTCATTACTTGCCCTGCTAGCAGACGGGCTGGCACTAGTATTTTATAAAGCTTGGGATAACCAGTCTTTTTCTTACATATTGAGGATGTATGTTAGATCAAAATTTATCTGTTTGTTTTCTGTATTATTACAGCTAAACTGTCAATAACGGAGTAGTAACAACGGGTGGTCAATCATGCTCATCTGAGAATGTATGTTAATTCTAGACATTATACATTACTCTTTCTGTAATAATTTATGTCCAGCTTTGCTGGCATATTACAACACTGTTCTTGGCTACAACAAACGATAGTATATATATTTTTAATATTCACTTCACAGCAAACGCATCCTCAAATGGCTGCCATGAGATATGCTTGCAATATATTTCCAACCGAGGCAGCGTAAATTTTCCGAAATTTCAATGCATAGCAAGCAAACCATGTATGTACACATTCATCTTCCGTCATCAAACATAACCTACCTATTACGTTCAGATGCACGAAATGGCTCATGTGTGGCGTGGTCGAGATCTGACACTCGTAGATGCCAGAGTCTCGGTGCTGCGGATACTTGATCTGCAAGCTCCAGTCTTCTGTGTGGGGATGATGTATCGCCCTAAATCGTTGATCGGAGGTGTATGTGTAGCGACCGACGGTGAGCAGATGAATGTCCCTGTGCCTTACCCAAGACACTTGCAGCAACATCTGAAACGGTAAAAGCAAACAAAGAAAGCATCATGAAATAACGAGCACCAGAAATAATGAACAGTTGACTGTACGTGGGTGGATGAGGGGAGATAAAATTTATGTACGCTACATGATATCATTAAGCCCGCTGTGGCGATGATACCTCTTTTAAAAATAAACTGTGAGTGGGCTGTGAAATTTTATCTCAGGAGACGACTCCGTTTTCTAACACTGTTGCCATCCAGTGGCAAAAAATTAATCATTTTTAGAGATTCAAATTGCAACCCATTTTTAAATGGAACGTGCCAACGGAAAGGGTTAATTATGCCGCCACATGTGACGACGTGAATGTGGAGCAGTTTTTCATCCTCCTGAACTAAGTTTCTCAATATTTTCTTCCGAGTGGTGGTTTATTGTCACAAAGAACTTAAGAATAATGTTTGAAAATATTAACTGTTGAAAAAGTAGTACATAAGGAAAATATACATAAAATTAAGACATAAATTTCCTCGAGGCACTCAACTAAGCCGGAAAAAATTGTTATGACATTATGTTAGTATATCTGTAGTGTTCGATCTGTAGGCTTTGGGGAACTGTGGAGAGGACTGACGGCCAGGGACATATTCGATGACGGACATATGGCAAATCAAACATTTATCTATAAAGTTTCATAGTTGTGCTGATCAGTACTTTATCAATATGATATTGTATGATGTTTTAACCATTGCTATATTGAAGAACTGTCAAATGTAAGAAATGCAAACAAAAAGTGAAAATCAAATACAATTTTGGAAGCAGTTGAAACTGTTGTATCGTTGAAACTTGGAAATTTGAGTGGTTTCATTTCAATATTCAAATTAATACTGAACAGAGAAAAAAACTGGGTTGATACAAACAGCTTTTTGTATGGGTAAGACAGACTATGAAAATGTGACAAACGAGTTAACAAACTGAAGTGCAATCCTCAATCTGTTTAATTAATTTTATTTAATTGCAAATGTGAAAATAACATATGATACATAAGAGAGATAAATTTTGGAAGCACAAAATAGAACACCTCATAGAAAAAGAGCCATCCTAAGTAACATTGCCAAAACCATCTAGCTTAACTTAGTTTTATTAAAGTTTTATGAAAGCTACTAGAAATCAATTAGATTTTATTATGGCAACAAGATGTGCCAACAGGTTACACAACTTCTTAAAAATGCTCTTTCAATTTTATCTTCTTATCTAAATCTGATCTCATCTATCTTATCTTAAATCATTTTTTTTAATTTTCAGGCAATTCATGATTATTTTATAGAATATATTTGTTAAATTTTTTTTCTCGTAAGCTTATATAATTTCCAAGGAGCATAAATTTTTGTCTCTCACCGTACCCAATTTCACCATAAAATTAAATGCTCATATGATTTGGGTTATGATACGCTATAAAAACTCAATTTGTTTTAAATATTTTACTATCAAACTAAATTTCACGCTACACAAGAACTATTTTCTTAGATATTATTTACTGGTAAATGATTCAGAAGAGCAGAGAATCGAACAAAACAGAACAACAAAAACCAACCATGATATCACAGTGAAATTTGAACGCTTTGGCCATTTGGCCACATGCTGGTTTTCATGGCTGCCAATTGGTTTTATAAAGGTCTCAATATCCTTCACTAGAACTTTTTCAAAATTTGTATGGTCTTATAAAGGGTTTAGTAACTTATTTTCACAACCGTGTATAGAGTGGGCCACTTTGTACACATTTTGGCTATAAAGATGCATTGTGGAGGAGTTGGTAGACAGTTTTAAATGTAGTTTTTTCAACAAAGTCGGGAGGAGTGCTATACGTCTGGAATAAAACTAAAATTATTACCTGTGATAGCAAATTTGATGAAGGCAACGAAAGAAATGAGGCAAGTTGAAGGTATGGGCATGAAAACACAATTGTTACGACAAAACATACATATACGAAGACAAGAATTCGCAATCAAAGGTAAATAACACAATGAAAAAGAAATTGTTACATTTTACAATGAATTAATAGACCACAAGACAGGGGAAAGGTTGAAAACATCAAATAAGTTTCTAAAACAATTTATGTCTAGATAAGAGTAAAAAAAACCAAACATGCCGATGAAAAGATGGATGGAGAATTTAGAAAAATCTGAAGAAAAAACCAGTTGAAACAGGAAAGGACAATGAAATTTAAACGGAAGGACCAAGTAAGGAAGAAATCAACAATATTATCAGAAATCTATTGATTCGAAAAGTATCAGGACAGTATGGATTGAAAAATAAATATATAAAATATTCTAACAAAGAAACAGTAGACGAACTGTATCAAACAATAAAAAAGGTGTGGGAAACCAATGAAAAAACATGGAACGATTCAGTTATGGAAGACAAAAACAAGCTACCAAATATAAGAGAAAAAGAATGGAGTAAAATTGTGCAAGATAGAGATAAATTTAAAAAAAAACAGTCAGAGGATATTTATAAGATAATTGATAGTGATAAAAAAATAATTGGTTGCCCAACAAACATCGGTGTTGAATTAGAGCTTGTTGAAACAAATTTGGAGAACCTATTCAGCTATTCTAGAAGAAACAGCTGAATAGCTTCTCCAAATTTGCTTGAACAAGCTCTTATTCAACACCGATGTTTGTTGGGAGGAGTAAAAGACTAAAGGGCGAAGACTAAAAGACGAACAATTAAGAAATAAGTTGATTGCAAAAAAAGAATATTAACGTTCATACGATTAATAATTAATAGAGCAGGGAAAAAAATCTGGCCATTTCTCCATGTAGCTTAACATGAAGCAATGGCATTGAGTACATGAAACATCACCAAAATTCTATTACTGGAACTCAAACAGCACCAAAAGAAAAACAAGGTAATACTACCAAAACCAAAAAAAAAATGAGAACACCCAAATAAAACACTCTTAACAAGGGGAGAAAATTCAACAAACAAAGATGGCGAGTCCATAGCAAAGGGAATAACGTAATCCCAGAAGAGTTAGTCTTATAGTGGACCACCTAACCAGTTATAACAAGTATATACTATATATACTAAACTTCAACTTCAACTCGAGTTAAGTTTTAAGTACCCGGACCTGAAGAAGTCTGCACATTGTAGACGAAATACGCGTATCTGTCAAGGTAAGCAAAGGTAATTGAAATTAAATGGAAAATACTAATTTTTCATCTCATTTCTAGTAACAGGTATTCCATTTAACAGTTCAACCTTTCAAGGATTCAATTTATTCAAGTTTTTGAAGAAAGTGTACGAATAAAAAGTTGCAGCCAGGTTATTATCAGTGTGCAATGATTTTTTTTCATGAAATCTATAGATATGAAAAAATAATTAAACGATTCAACGTCCTCGTTTGCTTTCTTTTACTTTTCAATGTTATTATTATTATAACTTCTGCAACTTATACGTAACCATTATAAACTTATTCATGGCCTGTAAATTTTCACTTTTGCTATCTTCTACTACATTGAATTGTCCCAAAAGAGATTCAACCAATAAAACAAAACTTAAACAACTATTAATGTCATTTGTCATGCTGAATATTCTACTTAACCATGTTTTAGGCTTTAGGTTTTAAGTTGCATAAGATTTCATTGACCAACATAGCAGTTCAATACAAAAAAATCACAAGGGAAAAAATTTTTTTTGGTGGAAATTTTATTGTGGTTTCATGGAACATTTTTCGATGATATTTTCTCTCAGAGGCATATTAAAAAAAATTCGTTAATTATGGGCCAAGGATTGCACTTTTCACCAACCGCTGCTCATCAGTCTTTCCACAGACTGCTTTGCAATTGTTTTAGGCACTTTTTTTCCAGTCCTTTGCAAATTATACAAAAAACCGGGATGTACTACAAAAGTTCTTATGAATGGACGCAGTAGTGTTTAAATTCCCTGTAGCTTTTGGCATTTTTACCCTTAATGTCCATTAATTAACGATCAAATATAAGAAAGCGGGGGAATAGGTATACTCACGCTGCGTATTGAATTTTTCAGTGCAGAAGGCGTCAAGGCGTCGCGTACAGGATGCGGCAGAAAATAATGCGAAAATGTTCAAACTTGAGTATTGGGTCAATTTGTGTAGCTAGTGACTAATTTCTGTCGAAAGTGTATTTGTTTATGTTGACTTTCAAGTGCTGCATCCAAATATTCTATTTGTTTTATTGCAAATTCGTCAAAATGTTCACGAAAGAAGTGATCACCAGTTTGTTGCTCGCCCAGAAGAATCCAAAAGAGATTGCCAAGGTGGTAGGGTGCCATTTGGCAACAGTTTACCGCATAAAACAGTCCCTGCAGGATGGTCCTAAGCAGCGTAAGCCGGGAACCAGACGTCCGCGCTTTGCACGCACGCCGAACGGGATCAAATCGGTCCGTGCAAACATTTCGGAGATATTTCGAAGAAATCCATGCGGAGAATTACCAAAGAAGTCCTGCATGCATCTTCCAGAGCCAGAGTTAAACGCCACTTGATTACGGACCGGGTCAAGGAACTACGAGAGACTCGTTCCAAGAGATAGCTTTCCTTGTTGAGGAAAGAAAAAAATATAATGCTGTTCTCAGACGAAAAGCTTTTCAGCGAAGCTGTGGCCAACCGGTAATTTCACCGCAGAAAATGGAGAACGTTCCAGAAAAAGTGAAATTCAAATTTCAAACCAAACATCCGGCTGGTGTCATGATGTTTGGCTTGGTGGCGTCCAACGGTTTGAAAATGCCGCCTGTTTTCATTGATGCTGGAGATAAAATCAATACCGAAGTGTATATCGGTAGTTTAAAGGACCAAGTGCTTCCCTGGGTGAAGGCCAACTTCTCCGAGGACCAAAACGTAGTCCTACAGCAGGATGGAGCGCCGTGTCACACGTCCAATCGAACCCAACAATGGTTGAACGATAACATGAAGCTTTGGCCGAAGGATTTGTGGCCCCCTAGAAGTCCAGATCTTAATCCGTTGGATTATTCAATTTGGGCATATGTTGAAGCACGAGCCTGCAAAACATCACACCCTAGTGTGAAAACCCTGAAGTCAACCATAACACGCACATGTCAGTCATTGTCGGAGGACTACGTCCAAAAAGCATGCTCTGGCTTCCAGCGTCGGCTCGAGGAGGTTATTACACTGATAGGCAAAATAAAGTGCCCACCTTATCGTTTTTTCAATTTCTCTCATTTACTTGGTTCAAACTAAAGTAAACACACTGAATTTTTTTTATTTTCTTACTTTTTTATATTCTTTTTAAGTTTCACTTAAAGAATACTGCAAAAAAAAGGAGTTTTACTTACAGAAAAAAAAAATCAATTTGTGTTGAAAAAAAACAGTGACAAAATAAAGTGCCCACTTCATTTAGGCCACAGAAAACATAAATTAAAGTAAAATAAAAGCATTTCAATAATTGATGTGTTCTCCTTTGGCCTTCAGGACCTCCTGCAGGCGCTTCGACATGCTCTCGACCAGGTTCTTTAGGTGCTGTGGATCTAGCTCTTCCCAGGCGCACTCCAGGGCTTCAAAATAGTTATTTTTATTGGTATCACCAGTTTTGTCAACTAAATTCTCGATGGAATTGAGGTCCGGGCTTTGTGGAGGCCATTCCAGCGGTTTGATCCGACAAGACTTGGTCTTCTTGGCAGTATGCTTCGGGTCGTTGTCCTGCTGGAATACGAACTTCTCTTCAAGGCCCGCCTGGATCAGCGAAACCTCTAGATTTTCTCGCTGGATGTTGATGTAAGAATCTGCCGTCATTATCCCATCGATTTTCACAATGCTTCCCACTCCACCCCACGAAAAACACCCCCAGACCATCACATTTCCTCCTCCATGCTTCATCGTGCCTTGGATGTGGCGCTCCTGAAGCTCCTCTCCCGATCTGCACCAAACACGAACCCGCCGCTTTCGGTTAAACAGCTCGAATTTTGATTCGTCCGTCCAGAGAACCGTTTTCCAGAACTCTAGGGGCTTATCAGCATGCTCCTTAGCAAACTTAAGCCGTTTGGCTTTGTTTGCCTTGCTGATAAATGAGCGCTTCCGGGCAAGTTTGCTATTCAACCCCTGTGCTACGAGACGGCGACGAACAGTTCGACCGGAAACTGATAACTGAAGGGTTTCCTGGATCTCGCGGACAGTTACCTTCGGGTTCTTCTTGACTTCGCGCATGATCTTGGTGTCCGTTCTTGCATCCGTTTTCCGCTTCCTGCCTCTGCCAGGGCGATCCACCACTGATCCAAACGCTCTAAGCGTCAGAAGAATTTTGCCAACCGCTGCCTTTCTGATACTGTACTTCTTAGCGACAGCCCGGTGCGATTCACCGTTTTGCACATCGCGAACGACCAATTTTCGGATACACAAGGGAATTACTTTCGAAAGCACTGCGTTTTCCATTTTTTTCAATTGAACCAAATGCGATCACGTATACAAATGCACCAGGTTGAGCCGTTTGCTTCAAAACATGTCAAAATATCAAAACATAAACAATCGAGGGTCTTCCAATGGAAACATATCGAAAACATATCGATTTTTGAAGTGGGCACTTTATTTTGTCACTGTTTTTTTTCAACACATATTGTTTTTGTTTTTCTTTAAGTAAAACTCCTTTTTTTAGTATTCCATAAGTGAAACTTAAAAAGAATATAAAATATTAAATAAGAAAAAAAACTGCAATGTGTTTACTTTAATTTGAACCAAGTAAATGAGAGAAATTGAAAAAACGAAGAGGTGGGCACTTTATTTTGCCTTTCAGTGTAATAAAAATGGAGGACACATTGAATAAATTTGTTTAAAAGGACTTTATAAAGATAACTGCACTCGCAAATGTTGATATTATTGCTTGAATTAGTTGAAAATGGGATTTGAAAGAAATAGAACAAATTTTCGCATAACTTTCTGTCGCATCTTGTAGTGAGAAGGTTCTGAACTTTTTTAAAGTCAATCAAATCATTGTCGCTGAACTACTGAACAATGTGAACAGGATAAAAAAGTACATTATGTTCAGGAAAATCTTTTGTGCAATAGCGCCAAGAAGTGAGAAAATTCAGAACTCATGTTCATCAACCAAGAGACCTTGACCTGCTCAGCAACTTTGTCGAAGACTGAAACCATCTATTTGATCTGGAAGTAAAGCATTTTAAAGATGTTTACTTGCACACTTGTGCCCCGTAGTGATAACATTCTTTACTTACAGTCCCAAATGGAAATGCCTTGATCTATTGGACCTCCTTAATCGACGACAGAAGCCGTTTAAATGGTTCGGATTACTAAATAACCTAATTATAACCCGATATATCAAATTTACTACAAATATCACATTCTATCGTGCTATTAATGGGATTTCTGTAATCAAAAAATACGCTGTTTGATGCAGAAATATTTTTTACAGCAAAAGCTGCTTCTGTATTAAAATGGTAAGGGAATATCTACATATGTTGTAGAAGGAGATGTTCGCTCATCACCATGAGGCACCAAGAGTGCGCATTAATGTTTTTGCTATTTTGAAAAGTTGAGCGAAAGGGCATGTGTCCTGTGCTACTCGAACCATGGACGTCATCCTTTGCCTAACATTCCACTGTGGGGTAGGTCGAGGCACGGACGAATCCGCCACCTCAACAGGCAAAACATGACGTATGGAAAACGCTCATGTACCACTTATGGTTTGTGATTAGTTATTCTTGCGATATATTGTGTGCACTCTGTTTTGATGTGCACATGGGAGAGGAAGTCTCTCCTTTTTTGGATATGTTTTAATTCGCATTTTCTGAGATCACTCAAGTTACTCCACGCACGGAGAATACATAACATAACAATTAAAGTATGTAAAAACTACATATGTTGTATGCAGTTCAACAGCCCTATTGCTTGAAGGTTAAAAACAATGAATTATCGGCTCCGTAAATCTTACACCATTAAGGCTCTCAAATGAACGAACTTGATAAAAAAGCGATACATAATCAATACCTTTACACTGCGAACGAAAGATTAATCTCCGCTAGATTTCGTTCGTTTGATCTTGATTAACCTCCTTTTTTTTATAACGTCCATTAAAAGATATCAAAACAATGAGAAACTTTTATCTATATAACATTATCCTCAAAGTCTATAACTAAATCACAGTCATGCTCGACTTAATTCATCTGAAATCTTCACGAAGTCACAAACATAAGAGCGCTGGGAAAACCACCTCACTTCACCGATTCTCCCATCCTACCAAAAAACCATTTTTCGTGCGCTCCGATTGTAATGGTAAAGAGATGAGCTGAGTGCTTCAGTTGGTAGTCATTCTCAAAATCGTTTTATTGTCTTTACTCGACCGAAATGCACCGCACAAGTTTTACTGAAATACGTGCATGCCAAGGAAATGGAGTCACTTGTCGAGTGTATTGTGCTTCAATGGGTCAAGCGCTGTTTCCATCAACTCACCACATACACATGCCAGGTCAAACCCCCCCCCCCTTCCCCTCCCTCCCACACCATTCTAACACACATCGACCAGGTTCGACCAATGAATTCTGTTTTGGACTAATGGTTAGCCAGCTCAGCAATAAAGGATGATTATTGAACCGAACACTCCTGTACTCTTCAAAATGACATACCGATAACGACGAGGACGACGAAGTGATATGATGGTTTTAGATTAAATCGAAAATGAATGAATTCAATTCAATCAGCATTTATTCACCCGGTGAGATAGAGTGAGGTTTTAGCAATCGTTTCCAGATAAAAAAAGAATATGTTTTCGCAATTACTTTATTTAATTTATAGGACTTTTTTTTTATCTGGTCCATTTATTTGGCATTGTTTTTTGGTCAAACGAATTGGAAAACAATACATACATCTAAAAAATGTTCCGAATAATATAAATACACTTTCTTTCTCAAATAAAAGTGACCGTTGTGTCATATTTGATTCTCAGATATAGTAAATTACAAAGTTTCATTCTTCTGTGAAAATAAACCGATTAAAACGCTAAAGAATGTCAGCATTTTTCGGTTTCCCAAAAACAGCGTTGTCAGAGAGAAGTGGGATAGATATCGTCAGCTTCCTCCTGGTCAAAACGTGACAAAAAACTCTCGACTATGCACATGAAAATTTGATAACATTAATGTAGGGTATGGGTTTTAAGCAGTTTATTCAGCACCTGGGACATTTGATAAAGCCTTATGTAAGGTAAAATTAAAAGTGTAAATATTAAGATGTTAATCCCTCTGTTCGATGCACATCTATCCGAACATACCTTCAGAAACTACTACTTTACTCAGAAAATGTCATAGTATTGGAATGAAGTTCCTAATTGCAGGCACCTATAAAAAGCATGCGGATTGATTTCCGATCATGAAAATGTTTGTCAGCTCCGCAATCTGTACAAAAACTAACATTATTGTATGAATGCGATTCCGTGCATGAGTGCGAAGGCGAGATGAAATAGATTATTGCACGATGGCGTCATCAATGCAGTTTTGGCACATCAGGTAGCTTGTTCGCGTGGACTTAGAATATTTTTGGTAAGATCGGTTTGAGAATGTGTGCTATAAATTAATTACGATTGAAGTAAAATTGCAGGAAAACAGACACCAGTGCTTATTTTTAAATCATTTCCTGAATTTAATCGTAAAGAATCCGGAAAAAGCCAATGGTAATTTTCGATTGGGCGGTTCAAATTCTAACACCTTGAAAACAAGCTCCCTGAACTGTCAAAAAAGTGAGGTTAATACATTCGGTGCAATGATCTATAGGACAGCTCACGATTTGCTGCAAACGTCAATTTGCAGCCCGCTCCTTCGTTTTACCCATCCGCTCACCAAACAATAAACCAAAACATGTCGATTGCTATGATCACAAACTCGTTCAACGTTTGCATTTAAAAAAATGGACAAATATTACCGATTTTTTATGAGTTTACCTTCAGCCGCATTGACGAAACCAGCCATGCAGCAACAATCATAGTAACCCATAAGTCAGCAGAAACGTGCGAAACTCAATATCAACAAAATAGTCTTAAAACGAAAATATGGCTGATTTTACCCCACTTCCCCTTAAATTATTGAAGAATTTACAGATATCTGTGCTCGGAGTTGCTCAAAAACAACCAAATAGGGCTATTTCTTTGTGAAATTTCCTGGAGAACCGAATAGAGGTTGTTTTATATACCGCACGGCTCTGTGAACAAAGATTTAGCTGATTTTAACCCACTTTCTCTTATATTCTTGGGATTAACAATTCAACTATGTGGGTTAAACTAGGGTGAAATCAGCCATTACTTTACAGGGAATTCTATCCCAGTTGGTTTTACATAAACTGTTAAACTGTCAAAACTGTTAGTAAACCGTGACCAGAGCGGAAGAACTTGGCCTCAGAGTACATTTCACCACATCTTACTGTGGGTCCAATAAGATCAGAATGTGGATTGACTTACGGTTAATTCCCTTGAAGTACAATGCGTTGAGTATCAGAACCAATGATAATTTTTAAATCCTACCGGATGCAACACACGTATTCAACAGCTGCGTTAATGGTTTGATAAAAAACAAGTTGTGAAAACTGTCTGACTACAAATGTTGCTGACATTTTTCACCTCAAGGACCTACTTACCATACCTTACCAATCAGACACCGTTGCGAGCCTCTTCTTCTTGTACCTGTCAGTTCGTTTTCTAGAACCATTTTCACAGGGCTGTCGTCCGACATTCTTACGACATGCCCAGCCCATCGTAGTCGACCGATTTTTGCGATGTGTACGATGGGAGGTTCTCCCAGCAACTGGTGCAATCAGTGGTTCATTCGCCTCCTCCACGTTCCGTCTTCCATCTGCACTCCACCATACATGGTACGCAGCACCTTCCGTTTAAAGACTCCAAGAGCACGTCGGTCCTCCACTAGCAATGTCCATGTTTCGTGGCCGTAGAGGACTACCGGTCTAATTAATGTCTTGTAGATGGTCAACTTTGTGGTTCGGCGAACTTTTTTCGATTTAAGCGTACTTCGGAGTCCAAAGTAGGCACGATTGCCAGCCATAAGGCGCCTTTGTATTTCTCTGCTGGTGTCGTTATCGGCAGTCACCAATGAGCCCAGATATACGAATTCGTCTACTACCCCGATTTCATCACCGTCGATCTGAACTCGTGCATTGTCTCCTTTTTTTTAAATCTTTATTTATTCATTTATTATCCTAGGTGATCCTGCTAAGTAATTAACATTTCAACCTTATATGCTATCATTAATATCTAATTGTGTTAATATTATTTTTACTTTGTCTATTCAGAATTTTTAACAGGGTTTATTTTGCCTGCGTGTCAGAATAACAGTTGATTTCTTAAAACTAGTTCTTATCTATAGAGAGAATTGATCATTGCAATTGAAGATTGCAATGATTTTTGTCTAAAATTGTCTTCTCGTGAGCCTCTTCCCTTCATGTATTTTGTTTTCAACGCATTAATCACAAGCCCAATCCTACCAGCTTCAGCCTTAAGTCTGATGTTCGTTTCCGCCATCGTCTCAAAGTTACGTGCTACGATATCAATGTCGTCGGCGAAGCCAAATAGTTGAACAGACTTCCTGTAGATCGTGCCACTCGTATCTACCCCATCTCTTCGAATCACACCCTCCAGTGCAATATTAAACAACAAACACGACAATCCATCACCTTGCAGTAACCCTCTCCGAGATTCGAAGGGACTCGAAGCGTCTCTGATACTCAGACGACACACATCACTCGATCCATCGTTGCTTTGATCAACCGCGTCAGTTTTTCCGGAATTCCATATTCGTGCATGATTTGCCATAGCTGGTCTCGATCGATTGTATCATATGCTGATTTGAAATCGATGAAAAGATTATGTGTGGGCACGTTGTGTTCGCGACATTTCTGCAACGTGGGTACCCATGAGTCCCGCTTGGTATTGCTCCACGAACTCCTTTGCAATTGGTGACTGGCGGCGGCATAATATTTGGGAGAGCAACTTGTAGGCAGCGCTCAGTTGCGTGATCACACGATATTTGCAGCAATCCAGCTTGTCGCCCTTTTTATAGATGGGACACACTATTCTCTCCATCCAATCCTCCGGTAAACATTCCTCCTCCCAAATTTTTGTAATTACCCAGTGCAGAGCTCTGGCCAGTGCTCCACCACCGTATTTCAATAGCTCACTCTGTACCGGTCTGTTAATTGCCTCCCGTCCTACCTGAGCGTTCATGTCACCAATGACGACTTTTACGTCCCGCTGCGGGTAGCCATCATACACTTGCTTTAGCTGCGCGTAGAACGCTTCTTTTTCGTCATTGGGTCTCCCGTCGTGTGGACAGTGTACGTTGATGATGCTGTAGTTGAAGAATCGACCCTTGATCCTCAGCTTGCGCATTCTAGCGTTGATTGGAAAACATCGAATCACGCGTTGACGCATTTTGCCCAGCACTACAAAGCCGGTGCCCAGCTCGTTTGTGGTACCACAGCTTTGGTAGAGAGTAGCCGCTCGATGCCCGCTTTTCCATACCTTCTGTCCTGTCCAGCAAACCTCCTGCAGTGCTACGACTTCGAAATTACGTGGTTGAAGTTCGTCATACATTATCCCGTCGCAGCCAGGGAAGCAGAGCGATTTGCAGTTTAATGTTCTGAGTTTCCAATCGTAGTTCTTAATTCGTCTCCTAAGTCTTTGCTGATTGTTCCGGTCCGTATTAACTTCTGTATTATTTGTAACATTGATTTTTTAAGGGTGGCTTATTGGGCCTTCCCCAACCCCCTGTCTCGCCGGGGAACCATCGTGCACAGCACTGTTTAGAGTCCCACGCTGGCACAAGGACGATGATCAGCCGCTCCTAAAATGTAGAACAGACGCTGTTTTGAGCCGCCCCTAACATGGAGAACAGACGCTCAGATATACTGCACCCTTTGAAGAGGGCAGCCTCCCTTCTCTGTCAGCATATGACCAAGGTCCCACTGGGTTGGTTACCCAATCTTTCCTATGGTTACTCATACCCCAGTCGGCACCACGGGGAGGAAGGGATAGGAGTGACTGGACAAGAGGCTAAGGATCGCAGTAGGATCTATTTTATACCTGCAGGTACGCGAAGTTCCAATGGTACGCATTGTCCAGTCATTTAGCAACAAGTAGATTATTGAAAAACCAAGTATTGATTATTGGTAACCACTAATCATACTGGTGGGGATCTGTATCGCAACGCTTCACGGTGTTTCTCTCCGAGGTCTCTACGTTAGAGATGACGAGAAAAACTTAAGTTATCTCAGATGTTGCGAATCAAAACAAAGCCAAAAAAGGAGAGAGTTCCTCTCCCATGTGCGCATCAAAACATAGTGCATACAATATATCGCGAGAATAACTATCACAAAGCCATCAGTGGTACATGAGCGCTTACCAATTGTCACCTGTTGAGGTGGCGGATTCGTCCGTGCCTCGACCTACCCCGCAGTGGGATGTTAGGCAAAGGGTGACGTCCTCTGTTCGAGTACTACCGTACCCATGCCCTTCCGCTCAATTTTCAATACATCTGTACCTACCGTACACTGACGGAACTTTCAACACTTTCTCTTCATATCTTTCATTCTAGCAAAACATTACTGTCCACTCTTTGGTGCCTCATGGTGATGAGCGAACATCTCGCACGAATAATACAAAAACATAACAATTAGAGATCATTTTAACGCTCGTACTGTACATTCATTTTCAACTGCCGGTTAGCGTTAAAAAAAGCCGGTAGAATTGGTTGTTTTGGTTTGCTTAATCCTGGTAGTACCATGACGTGAAATTGAAGTTTGTTTCAACCACCTTGGGTAGTCAAATCAAACTAATATATTGCATATACCTTATTGTTCGCAAATAATGAGGAACTCTAATTAAAATAAATTCATTTTGGTTCGAAAAATGACCATGATTAGTTATTCATTTGCATTGGTGACTAATCTAATAGTTTTGTTTGGATGAATGTGAGTGTTGAAGGAAATTAATCATTTTTGGTTTCCTATCCATTTCGTTACTGATTAAACCACAATAACAATCGAAAATAATTTATTGAAATTAGAAAGCAGAAACCAAATCACGGTACCCGGATTGTGGGGTATGGGGGGGTGCTGGCTAAGTAACAGTTTGTTATGTTTTGGCACCCATAAGAAAATGAATTAAATCATTCCTAATTAGGGTAGCGAACGTCACGGTCAATAACCTCATTTTTTTCAATGGACCGCAAGTATCCAAAATGAAATCAAATATTCCTTCAGCGAAACTCATCGTAATTGATGCATAAAAATGGTTCATTAACAGCTCGTATTGTGGATCATTGACATGCATAGCCACATATTTCGAAAAAAATTGAACAATAAAAAAACTCATGCATATCTACGGTGTGTTGCGAGGTGCAGATTGTCCGGTTGGGTCAGCTCAGCCGAAGCAATAAAATCTGGCAAAAAATAATTAAAACATTAAAATCCGCTTACATAAACCATTATCCTCATACCACGCGTGTACGGGGTCAGAATCCTCTCTCCTTTTTTCCCGGCTGTAGTATTAGTATCAGCAAAGGACGCATATTTTTGCCGAAAAAATTATCCACTCCCCTGTAAGGCAAACTCAACCGGAGCAACACCGGCGACCTTGGCTATGACAACGGCAAAGCTGGGCTCGTTTGTCATGGGTGTTATTTTTTCATTTGGCCAGATAAAACAGGAAACCCCAAGTGTATCCCCCTGTGGTGATATACGCTCTGTCTTCAGTTTTGATTTTAAGTGTTGTATTTGAACACAACCTAGGTAGACTCGAATGTGAGCAAATTTGCAAGGGATATTTTAGTTATGAAAATTTACAAGTGATTTTCGTTTATATTTGAAGTGTTTTGATATGAGACACATTATGGTTGTTTATAGCTAATTCAAAGAGTTGAATTGAGTTAAAGATACTGTGCTTAGAATCAAGAATTGCTTCAATTTTTTTTAAATTATTCTTAATTATATAGCAACGATTTTTTAGTTTCTGAAACTGAATTCCAGACTATTATGTAACTTTTTATAATGTTTTACACTGTTATCATAATTGGTTTGAGTAATTAAGCACACTATTAGAATTTGGAACATCATATATGCATGCCTTAGTATACAAAAAAATCAAAATTTTTATTTTGATGTAAGTATCAAAACATGTAAAATCGTATTTCCTTCCACACAAAGCAGCAATTTGCATGAAAGAGTTGTAATTAAGGCGAGCTTTTATATACAACATTATCTGAAATGAATGAAATGCCCCTGAACTTTACACGATTCAAAATGTTAATCAATAAGTTTTGTGACACTCCATTTATGTGCATGATATTGAGCAGAATTGCACACTACTTTTTGAACTGTCATATCGAGTGCTTCAACACATGTAATTTTCTGCATTATCTCATCATTATCAAAAACATGTAATTTTCTGCATTATCTTTGGCGCATAGAGGGAACGCTAGAAATATTATGGCAAAAATTAATGGGATATTTCAAGTTTATTCAAGCCAGATGATGCCTGAATTTAGTCTGTTGTATAAAAGATTGTATACATAGTTGTATACGCCTGAAAAATTGCAAACAATTTTGTTGTGAATGCTTTCTTCGGTCTGAAATTAAACGAGGGGAAATTTACACGCCTGTTAAATTCATTTTTTTATTCTGTGTAATAAGGTAACGCACACAACAACTGTCACACTCTGGGTAGGCTGCTTATAAATTCTACAGTCCTTCATTTTGCAACGACGTTGACTCGCCATTAAGAAAATCCATCATGATTTTAGTATTATTCATGACTCGTAAACTGACTCACTTTTATGGATTATTTTTGCAAAAGCAAAGTTGGACAGAAATTTACTTATATTGCCAACATTTCAATCGAATTAAAAGCTCAAATTGAACGAAATGCACAGTTATATTAAGCTTCACTTAAAAAAATTATGAATTTTAACAGGCGCATAAAATTTTTCCCTCGTTTGTTTCCAAGGCAGAGGAGACGTAAACAACGAAAATGTTTGCAAGCTTGCATGCGCCATACAACAACATTGGCAATCTTTCATACAACAAGCTAGATTTAGGCGTTATCTGGGTCAAATTTACATGAAATAATCCATTATTATCTACCAAACCTAGCATTCCCTTTATGTGCATTAGATTACGCCGAAAATTCAATGTTTCTTTTTATCTGTGTTCTTGTTTATTCTTGCAAATGAGACTAGCTGAGATTAAACAGAACGAAGCAATTTTTGAAGGTAGCTTTAACGTATTTAGAGACTATAGCAATTCTCTAATGTCTCAGAATATATCTGGTGGTGGTGTTCGTATTGCTTTTTTGACAAATGCGAAACTCTTACCCACCACAAAGTTCGAAACATTTGAGCATGTCTTGATGATCAAATGTAACTTGCAAAACTCAAGAGTTCGTTTCTGTGCATTTTCTGCTCTTAAAACCTTTACAAAGCTTTCTTCAATATTGCAGATTAGTTTTTTTCAGTTCTTTCATCCGAAGTTAAAGGTAACTCTTGAAAGGAGTGAACCACGGTACTGTATATCTGAAATTATTTCTTCTTCAGGAAACACCGTAATTCTCTGCATTCCAAGAAAGGTAAAAAAGGATAAAATCAACAGAAGCTACCTTCACGTGTCCGTTTTTTTTTTTAATTTTTATTTGGCAAATCCCGGGCACGACTTCTACACAGTAAACCCTGTGATGCAATGAAAATATAAGGCTGGTAATTTTGTGTATAAACATATTCATTGATCCTGTTGGTCCCAATCCTTGTAGACATCATAACTATATGTGAATAGCGGTGTTAAGATCTGTATCCACATTAATCCGGACACCTTCAAATCATTGTTACTTTTGAAATATTGCACGTAGGAATGAAAAATTTCACTTTGGTATAGCTGAGAGTCTATGATGAAAAAGATTATGATTGATGTTTTCATTTCATGTTTAGTATTCAAGATGGCGACGAAAGAAAAACAAGTGCACGAGCGAATATTGTACGGGCGTACAGCAAATCCTGACTTGTCAATACGGAACCTTGCAAAAACATAGGATTTGCCTAAATCTACTGTTCACGATGTGCTCAAATCATTTTCGAAACGTTTGACGATGGTGAGGAAACCAAGAAGTGACAAAAACATTGGACGCGCTGATCCTGTCATGGACCGAAAGGTGAAAAGGATATTAACGAAAAACCCAAATCTCTCCATTCGAACAGTGGCTCGTTAAATAGGGATGTCGCCTGGTTTTGTCCAAAAATCGAAACAACATTTGGGACTTAAGTCGTATAAAGTAAAAACAGTTCTAAATCACAACGACAAACAGAACTTGGCAGCAAAATCACGGGCTCGACATTTTTACTCCGAATATTTGAAGAAGTTTTCATGCGTTGTTATGGACGATGAAACTTATGTCCTGGAGGATTTCAAGCAGCTTCCAGGGCTGGCTATTTATTTTGCTATGGCCAGAAATGCTACAGCTGAGCATTTCTGAACGAAGAAGGCATCAAAATTTCTCAAAAAATACCTTGTGTGGCAAGCAATTTGCACGTGTGGCAAAAAGAGTAAATCTTTCGTCACTACAGGCACAATCAACAAGGAGATCTATCAGAAAGAGTGTCTGCAGAAGCGATTGCTTTCTTTGATAAACCTCAGTTCTGGCCCGATTTGGCATCATGCCACTATGCTAAAACTATGATGGAGTGGTACCAAGCAAATCAAGTGAACATTGTACCAAAAACCTCAAACCCGCCAAATTGCCCAGAGCTACGACCAATCGAGAGATATTGGGCTCTGATGAAGCGGAAACTTTCTGGAAAGAAGCAAGGAATCAAAGACATCAAACCGATCCAGCAAATTTGGACAAAGCCGGCTTCTACGATTTCTGAAGAGTCTGTACAAACCCTAATGGACGGAATTAAACGCAAAGTTCGAAACTTTTATGCAAATACCGAATAACTATGTTTTGTCCTCACGCATTGTTAAAACACATCCCATGAATCTGAAAAAAACAACTACGACGGAAATATAATGCAAAATTTATGTTTTATTCATGTTTTGAGGTGTCTGGATTATTGCGGATACATACCTTATAAGCGATTTCAACCAGCTGTTTTCTTGAGTAATGTTTTAAGTAAAGAGTCAAGTAAAGGCTCAGTCAAATAGCTTCCGCTTTAAGCAATATTTGTTTCTGTTTTCTGCATTCTAGGTTGCTAATTAAGTCACTCGGAAGCTCACTCACTTTCATGACGAGGATAATGCTCACATGTGGCATATTATACGATCTTTTATAGATCTAGAACACTTCTGAGATATCCCTGAACCAATTGATCATTGTACAAGCAACAATACACACGTACCAACTATCGTCTACGTACACGAGGCAATCTCCGGAGAAATTCGAAACTGTTATGGATTTTTGTGAAATCCAACCGGAATGAAAACGGCGTGCCCGTATAAACATTCCTGAGAACTGATGCTGCCCGTTCATCTGAGAACAAATTTGAACTTTCCGCTACTCTTTTCAAAAGTGCATTTGACACCGCCATCTCATCCTCTGATTAAGCAGCAAATGCGTATAAGGACACATCAAGGAATGCCTGTGAGTTATCAAACATTGTTGTTAACCATCAACAGGTAGATTCTGATATATCAAAGATTTAGTTTAGCATTTTAAAATAAATGGTAAAAAATGTCCGATTTCTCATGAGTTTACCTTTACCTGCACTGGCGAAACTGCCCATGCAGCATTAATCATAGTAACCCATGAGTCAGCACACATAATTTGACAGCATTATCAGTCGAACCGTGATGGCAAAAACACTGAAGCAACTCCGTTCAGAAGTGTGCGTGTTCAAAGAACGGCACCCCGCCGCGTCGAAATCGGACATCGTGCGGCACTTTGTGGACACCGGATATGCCCGTTCCGGCATCTGCAACATCTTGGCACTATTAGACAACAATCAGAGCATCGAAAAAAAAACCCGGTTCCGGTAAGCGACAAGAAGCTCCAAAGGATGCTGAAGAGGAAGACTGAGGGAAAAGTGGCTACATCGTTGTGTGCGCTTGGCCAGGAGGTCGGTTCAACCGGCCAAACAGTGAAAAAGTACCTGGCGAACATGAACATACATGTCAGGAAGCGGAAGTCGCGTCCACTGGTTTCGGAGCTGCAGGCAATGACGAAACGGCCGCGGCTGAATATGACGGTCAACTCGATTTTCCTGCGGAACGCGACGTGGTGAAGATGGACGACGACACCTATCTCACCCTGGATGGCAATGACTGGAAGGGCACTTCGTATTTTACTTTCCCCATGAAGGAAGTGTGCTCCGAGGTGAAGTTCATTTTACACACCAAGTTCCCCAAGAAGTTGCTGCTGTGGCTGACAATCAGCGAGAAAAGGATGCCAAAGCCGCTCTTCTTTCACTACGGAATGGCCGTGAACGGGGAAATTTATAGTACGAAATGCCTGCTGGAAGTTGCGTCGTTCATCAAGACATATCATAAGGGCGAAGACACGATCTTCTGGCCGGATCTGGCGTCGGCCCACAACTCGATGCGATCGTTGGAGGAGATGGAGCGGCTGAATATCGATGTGGTACTCAAGTCAGCGAACTTGCCTAAGGTCCCCCAGCTGCGTCCCATCAAGAATTTCTGGGCCAACTTGAAGCGAAAAATCCACTCCAACTTAAATAATTATCTCCCATGGGAAATTTACCCAAAACAATTATCTGTCTTAGATTTTTTTAATCACGATCCGAAAAAAGTTCATTATTTTAATGCAAACGTTAAGTGCTTTACATCAGCTAAAACCAGATTCAAAGTAAATTTGGGCGCATTCAAGTGATCATAACAAAAGAAATAAACAACATACACGGTTGATCAAAACGTCAAAAAGAAGTGTATTCATTCAGCTTTCAAACAATATATAAATATAACATGTTATTACATTTCAACGTTTCGAACGAACTGACTCACTGTACAGTCACACAGTCGTTGGTGACACTGTACAGGCGAACTTATTCCACTTTAAACGCATTTTTCACTTCTGTACCGAATTTTCGAAGTTTTCGCCTGACAATTGCCGTATATTTTTCGATCGGTCAGAACGCAGAGCAATTCGGAGGATTAATGTCTTTGGCGACGAAATTAACATTGTTTGCAGCATACCATTCAAGTACCTCCTTAGAGTAGTGGCAGCTGGCTAGATCCGGCCAAAATATAACGTTGGTCTTGTGTTGCCGAATGAAGGGTACAATCCACTTTTTCAGACACTTTTTGAAGTAAACCTTCGACGTCATTGTGTAAGATGTGATGAATACCTTGGCCACAGCTGCAAATTCCTTGCCAAATCATTAGTTTCCGAGCAAATTTATCAGCATAAACCAATTTATACCTTGAAGAGACATCCAAACGACCAGCTGTCAGGTAATGTTTTCGTCCGAGTATTTGTTTATAATCCATTTTGACATATGTTTCTTCATTCATTAAAAAACAGCCATTAGATTTCGTCAAAACTCGTTCGTATAGTAATTGTGCTCGATTTTTGCCAACAGTTCACCTGTTGACTGGCACATAAAGACTAATATCCTCCTCTTAAAAGGATGTTATGCGCGGTGGAAAAGTTGGAATCGTATTTCTTTGCCAAATCACGTATGGAGACATGTGGGTTGTCTTTCACGTACCTCAAAACCTTTCTCTTCAGGTCTTTGTCTCTAGTGCCACTTTTATGATATATGAGCTGTGCTCTATCCACACTCAGAGTATCTTTGAAACGTTTGATTACAAGATACACCGTTGACTTTGGGAATTTTAAAACTTTGCTATTTTTGAGGCCGACCACGAAGAATTATCTAGAAGTTTATGCACAATTAATTTTCTTTTCTCAAGTTCCATGATCCGTAATTTCGAGATGCGTCAATCAATTGAGAAAAACTTTGTACCAATTTTTCCGTCAATAAAACATAAACAAATGCCTGTCTTACGTTTTTTGTTCCAATTACCAGGGATGCGGTGGTGTATTATACCGTGCGTCCAGATTTATTTTAAATCGGCCTTTAGTAATTATAGCTCGTGGAAAATTTGAACATGTTATCAGAGAAATATTGTAATTTACTCTATTGTCTATAAACCCTCACAATACTACTTTTGTTCCATTTACACATAGGAGGAAATATACTATCCCCAATTTGCACTTGGAAGGAACTGAAATAGTCCTCTCTCAAAATGTCAAAGATCTTGTGGGAATTTTTGATAGCAAACTTAATTGGAAGTTATATCTCCTTGTTTCGAGTTTCCAATCGTAGTTCTCGTTATGTCTTCTAGGTCATTGTTCTGGTCCGTTTTAACTTCTGTACTATTTGTAACATTATTTTTTTAAGGGTGGCTTGTAGGACATTCTCCAACTCTGTCTCGCTGGAGGACCATGGTGCACAGCACTGTTTAGAGTCCCACGCTGGCACGAGGACGACAGTCAGCCACTCCTTACATGGCGAACAGACGCTGTTTTGAGCCGCCCCTGACATGGAGAACAAATGCACCCTTTGAAGAGGGCAGCTTCCCTTTCCTATCAGCATATGAACAAGGTCTCACCGGGGTTGGTTACTCGATCTTTCCTATGGTTAGATATTCCTCTAGTTGGCACCACGGGGAGGTAGGGATAGAAGTTATTGGACAAGGGGCTAAGGATTGCAGTAGGATCTATTTTATACCTGCAGGTACGCGAAGCACCAATGGTACGCATTATCCAGTCATTTAACAACAAACTTACCAACCAACTTGGAACTTATATTTGGATCAAATAATAAGAAAAGCTACAACTGCCTTATTGCTTTTTTTTTTGTTGGGGCGTAAAACCACTGACGCCACTGAGTTGACCTTTTGTGGTATACCCCTGTTTACTATACTAATTCGCATCTTAAAGCTAGATCACCATTTGTCAAGTGACCAGCCTAAGACGCGTCTCCCAGTCAGGCAAAATTGAGTTTATAAGACCCACCACCTTTCCAGGATTTGCATTCCAAATTTCTTTAGGTTGCATATAGCCACTGTACAGAAATTTAAGTCTGCTCTTGTACAAAGCATCACAACAGCAAAGCAGATGTTCCGAGGTTTCACGTTCCATGTTACAGAAACGACAGATATCATTCTGAACTTGGCCAATGTTTTTCAAATGATATCTACTCGGGCAATGTCCGGTTACTAGGCCAGTATAGGTACAAAGAACTCTCTTATTGAGCTTCAGAAGCTTTTTACTAATTGTAACATTTGGAATTATAAACCTTTTCGCTTGAGAACACTTTGTGGTGACCATCCAATTGGTCATCACCCTTTGCTCTTCCCAAGATTTTAATTCCGTTTTTATAGCACAGTATGAAATACCACAGAATGGTTCTGAGCCAATAAACTGTGCATTTGAACCTTGTTTAGCAAGCTCGTCTGCCCTTTCATTGCCTTCAATGCCCACCCAGAAAAAATTTACCGAGTTCTCTTGGCACACCTTTCGCAATGAAAGAATGCATTCCCAGACATGTTTGGATGTACATTTATAATCACTTAACGCTTTGAGTGCCGCTTAGCTGTCTGTAAAAATACAAATATTTGCATATCTATATTTTTTCTTCAGACAAACGTTAACACATTTTATTATAGCAAAGATCTCCGCTTGGAAAACCGTTGGATAGTTTCCCATCGCCACTGAGATTTCTACCCCAGGGCCGAAGATTCCTGATCCCGTTTTTGTTCCAATTGCCTTATTGCTTAGTTAGAGCAAATTTAGTAATAAATAGGGATTCAAACCTCAAATAATTCTTCGGATCTATACGGCTATAGTAGGACACAGAATAAAACATGCCTCATTAGAGATTGGACTTGGAAAAAATGCGACTTTTTGTTTTGGGTGTAACTTTTTATCGAGTGGGTAAAAATTAATGAAATTTTAGGCAATACTAGTTTAGAGTGTAATGTTCATGTGTGCAAACGCGCAATCTGTCAAGAAGTTTTCAAGATGCATTCGAAACAAGAAGAGCTACGCCAGCAAATCTTGGGCGCGGTTATCGATAATCCTGGTAAGTCGCACAGATGGATCGGCAAAAGGCTTGGAATCCACCATTCCACCGTGTCCCGCGTTGTGAAGATGTTCCAGGAGACGAAAACCATATAGCGGTGCGCTGGAAGCGGCCGAAAACCGAAACAGTACTTTAAGAATAACCCGAACCTTTCCACCCGAGACGTGGCCAAAAAGGTCTATTCGTCAAAGTGGTTCGTCCATTGGCCAAATTGCGTGCGTGGAAGCTGTACCGTGAGTGGCTGGTCAAGCCATGCTGTCTCGTCAGGGACGACGAGGCATATATCAAGGCGGACACCAAACAAATCCCCGGCCTCGAGTTTTTTTGTCGGTACGTCCCGCATGGAGGTTCCGGAACAGTTCCGGAAGAGAAAGATGGACAAATTCGCGAAGAAGTACCTATTGTGGCAGTTTGAGGGAGGAAATTCAATAAATAAATTATGCCAAATATATAGTTATTTAATCCCTGAAACAGATCCGGTCAATTTGTCTGCTTTGCTTATAACGTGGATATTGTCGGCAGAACATTTGTGGCGGTGGCAGAGCAATACACAAGACTAAAGCTCGAAGTAGAGAAGATTGGGTTGAAGATAAATACGTCCAAACCGAAGTACATGCTGGCAGGCGGAACCGAGCACGACAGGACCCGGCTGGGCAGCAGTGTAACGATTGACGGCGATGAGTTCGAGGTAGTCGATGAACTTGTCTATCTCGGCCGGAGGCGGACTGTCAGTGGAAGTCGTGCCTAATATGGGCTCCACAAGCAACTATGGTCAAACAGACTTAGCTCCCGTACGAAGTGCATCCTGTAAAAAACGCTAATGAGACCGGTTGTTCTCTACGGGCATGAGACGTGGACAATGCATGAAGAGAACGTGCGAGCACTCGGAGTTTTTGAGCGACGGGTGTTAAGAACCATCTTTGGTGGAGTACAGGAGGACGGACTATGGAGGCGAAGGATGAACCATGAGCTCGCGCAACTCGCCGGCGAACCCAGTATTCATAAGGTGGCAAACGCTGGAAGGATACGCTGGGCAGGGCATGTTGCGAGAATGCCGGGCAACTATCCTGCAAAAATGGTGTTCGGCGAGAATCCGGTTGGTACAAGACGACGTGGGGTGCAACGAGCAAGATGGTCGGTTAGACCAGGTGGAGCAAGACCTAGGGGGTACAAGGTGCCGAAGGGATTGGAGAGCATCAGCCACGAATCGGGCATTATGGAGGGATATTGTGTATCAGGCTATGTTAAAGTATTGTGACGTTATGTCATGTAGATAAAATAAATAGGGGAAGAGATAAGAAAACTGTTTGCAGTGTAAAATAGAAATACCAAAAAAATCGGTAGAAAAAAAATGAAGATCTGTTTGATCAAACCAGATACAGGATTGTTGCTTGTATGAAACCCAACCTCTTATCTGACAACGTAAATAACCTCAGCATCTTCAAATTCAGTGGTCTTACAATGAATGTGGCAGTTTTTTTTTCTAAATATCGGTCGACTGGTTGAGACCAACAACCCAATTTTGCAAACAACGGGCAATAGAAAAACGACCTCCAAAATCCAAGATTATGTGGTTTCTCTTGATTGTGACCAAATTGTAAAAAGACCACATTCCCTTCTCGCTGATCGTCTGCCGTAGAAGAACCTTGATCGGGAACTTTGTGTGGGAGACATATTTGACGTCAACACCTACCTTCATAGTGGGGAAGCAAACTACCCAGTCCCCTGTCAGTCGTTGCCGTCCAGCGTCAAGAAGGTCTCATCAGCCATTAAGACCACGACGTCGCGCATCTCCGGAAAAATGTTTTCCCCCAGCATCTGCAGCTGCTCCTTCCGAGTGATTGCCTACTGCTCAGACACGGCCGGCCTCGACTAACGCTTCTGCATCTTGCACAGGTTTTCACCGTTTGGCCATTCCTGAAATCCCACGAAAGCTTGACGCTGTTTTGACTGTATTTGGCATTCTGACATTACAGTCAGCCAGTCTTATACTGGTAAAAGAAGCAAAGGAACGGGAATTTAGCGATGGAGAATCTTCGGTAATTATTTTTGTGTGTCACCTCTGCATCCCTTTTAAGTATGTGTTCGACTAATGTAACCTCCTACTCTCCCACAAGTGCAAGGACATGTCCAAAGTTGACTGTATCTACTAGAGGCTGCATGTATGGGTACCTAAGGGTTCGAAATTACTCCCAAGGTTACTTACAATGGATAATGACAATGGATCCGGATGTGATACTTCTCTTAACAGTAGTCACATACAATATTGTGGAACTGCAAATGCTATTATTTGTGGGTATTACATTTTGATCGATTTTACCTCGAAGATACATGATCCATTGGAATCAGGGTACGCCCAAGTTATTTCCATGATTATGCCTTATAATGAAAAATTTCTGCTTTACGATTGCACTAAATTCCAGTGTTGTATCGAAATAAGTACTTCTACAAAATCCATAACACTGCATTTAACTTGCACCCACCCCAAATTTAATAGTTATAACTCGAAATAAAACCAACCCATCGAGAACTCGAGGCTTAGCTTCACTGAGTCCTGTTAGATTTTCAAACGATACACACACAGCAATTCATAACATAGAAAATTACCTATCACCGCTTCGTTCGTTTGGTTAGTAAATCTAATTATCGCTCCTGAAATTTGCTTAATCCCTTTACTTCGCTCCACTCCAAAGCAAGCCATGAACAAATTCTCCAAACAAACAAACCGAACAGTAAACCTAAGCCGAAAGCCGGAAGCAACACACTTTTTCAACACCCCGAGAGGGTAAACAGACAGCCAAACACATAGCCAACATTTGCAAACATGAGTTTTTCGTTTCATTTTGTTCTGGAGTAAGCTTTCGGCTTGAACTGGTTGATCCATTCAGGGTCCCCCACCCTCGTTCCCCATCGGGATGTTGTGCACTTCAACTGCGGCGTAGACTGGCCCAAATATATAAGAGACACGACTTTCTTTACAACGGACGCTCCAATTGCCACATATTTGTCTCATATGGTGAGAAAAAACACTCTTTGAATCGTACAGTTCATTTTGGATCTAACATAAGTAGGTATTTCTCGTTTGAAGTTTAAATGGAGTTTTTGTTCTATTATATGGAGGTAGGGCACTTTTGGATTCGTTTGTGTCTATAACTAGTTCAACGCAATTGATTAAGCTCAAAAGCTTAAGGATTACAGGGAGAGACATAGCTTTGCTGAATACAACCTCACGAATTAGTTGTAATGAACTATTGTCTGTGGGATGAATATGTGAGGAGAATGAGGAAAGCATGTTGATCCAAAAAAATAGATTTGCATGGATGAAGAACAACTCCTTTTCGAATATTTGAGCTGCTTGCGTGCTAGGACAACGTTTTAAGAGAACATATTCTGGTGTGACTTCAGAAACTGTGCAATGGGACAATCGCTTCCTAAGTCTTTCGTTTATTAAGCCTTCTATGTATATATAAGCTTCAGCGTCATGCCAGGCGATCTTTCGGACGTTTACCGAAAGCTTAACCATTGCCAGTGCAAAGATGGATGTCGTCATGTTCTGCACCCTTTTATTGGCTTTATCTAGATAGATCGTCCGTATGAGGTCGTATTTGATCGATCGAAGCTGGAAGCCTTTGAGCGCCAATCATTCTTCAGTCTTCGGTACAACACTTATTCTCAGCGGGTCCATTTCTTCTAGTTATCTCTTGGCATAATGAGCCGAGGCTAAATCTGGTCACCTCACATCTTCCTTTGCGTGATACGTTTGAATGAAGACGGTAACTTCTGGCAGGCACTTTCAACTGTTTATCTGCTCGTTATCCTTTCTCGATGATCGTCAGCCACCGAAAGACATTCTTCAGGAACATGGTGTGGCCTATTTCCTTGATAGGAGACATTAAGTACCCAGTCCCCTACTCGTCGTTGCTGTCCAGCGTCAAGTAGGTATCATCATCCATCATGACCAAGACGTTGCGATTCTCCGGTAAAATGTGTTTTCCTCTGCATGATTATATGCTGTGTTAAAGGCCGAAATCGACTGACACTTCCTCATAACAATGTCTATGTCACCTAGATTCTACAGATCCACCAACCACGCGGCTCAAGTCTCAAAACTATGTGATCACGTGACTCTTGGTCTTCCTAATCAGAATCTGCTGCACTTTATGGTCGCCCAGCACTGTCAGGCGGCCAGAAACAGGCTTCCGTTCCACGCTTTCGTATTTCTCTAGAAGCAAGCGGATTTTCTAAATGCCGAATCAGCAATACCCGGTAAGCAGGAAGTGTCCAACTCGATGTCCAACTTCTCCGCTCCAGGGGAGTACGAAAAAAACATTTAGCGTAGTTGATTGACTGTTTTCGGGCTTTTGACTGATAACGCTGTCATTTTCTACCCAACAGGGTCAGCTTCGGTTGGCAATGCATTTTTGAAATCGCAATTAGGGTAGCAGGATAGTCACATGGTAAATTCCGTAAAATCAGTCCGTTTTTTTAATGCATACATACGTTATTGTACGCAAAAGCAAACTTCAAGCTAATTTCAGGAAATCAGAATGTAACTGCTAAGGACAAGTCCGACGTTTCAACAGCAAATGGCCAAGTCTAGATCCACGAGTGTGTGAAAGAGTGCCTCAAATCACACAACGTGCCTAAATTAATTACATTTTGGTCAGATCAAGCGGCTTGTCATAATATGCGACACATATCGCATCCCGGCCGGTAAAGGCTAGTGGGTTGCGGATAGGTCCAATATGGTGGCATTATGTTAATGTTATTAGAAGATATGGGGTTTTTGCGCCTCGCTCACATGCTTTTCCCCATCAATATTCAATATTCATTAAGACGGATAGTCAGATGAAGTATAATAATAATAAATAAATAAATAAATAAATTATGGAAACTGGGCAAGCTCCTTTTTCAGGAGGTTGTGTCTACCTCAAACGAGGGCTTTGCAGTAGTAAAAGCGAATGGAGTATTCTTCTTCAGCTGTAATACCCCACCATGCTGGTCGATTGACAAGTTTTAACGTATGGTTGATTGGATAACAAAAGATCTAACTGTCTGAAATTCGTTGATTATAACTGGCGACTTCAATACCTGGGCACTGGAGTGCGGCAGCCACCTTATTAACCCAAGTAGCCAGATTCTGCTTAATGCCCTGGTCTGGCGGAACGTAGATCTGGCCAACGTAGGTACCAACAGTACTTTCCATAGAAACGGAGCAGAGTCGATCATCGACGTGACGTTCTGCAGCCCTGGCCTGTCAAACAACTGGTGGCATCATACACTTGGTGGCTTGCTATAGTATCGTCCACAATACTAGGCAGCATGCAGATGAAAAGACGATACAAACCCATGGGGTGACGCCTTAGGGTGATAACGGTGCAGCAAAGGTGCAGCAGCTTCAACCGGTGGTAGTCGGGGGACTCTTACCACACCACGACCCTAGTCGATCCTGTTCCTTTTATAGCCGTACAATCGTCCCATGGCCAGCATTCCAGTATCCCAGACCATAACTCTGTCATGGCGGAGGTAAGGAATGAGGCGACGGTTACGAATCATGAACTCATTGTGAAAGGAACGTCGCTAAAGGTGAACAAAGCCAGGGCCAGATGGCATACTGAACTTGGCCATCTAGACGGTTATATTGCTGTCTCTTGAAACCTTCAGGGTGGTGATGCAAAGAAGTCTGGTGATCCATCAGCATATCTTCCGACATTCTTGCTGGACACGACGGGTAAGGTGCTGGAGAGAGTTTTTACTCAACAGGTTATCGTGGTATTTCCAAAAAACAGTATGGCTTCCATAAAAGGAAGTTAACGGTGGATGCCATCATGTTTGTCACCGAAATGGCAAAGATGGCAGTCCAACGTAAAATACAGGAAGTTCGCTACGGAGAAGTAGTCACCCTGGATGCGAGAAATGCGTTCAATAGCGACCGTGAGGAGGCTACTGTCAACTCGCTCCAACTTCTCCGGATCCTGGGTACTTGTACAGGATTCTGGGCAACTACTTCCGAAATTGGATGCTGGTTTAAAACACATACGAGATTTTGCCTGCTTTTCAACTTGGTGTTCTAATTCCACTTTCACAGTTTCAAATTGAGGGCTTTCAATGCCAACACCAATGCATGAATTTGTATATTGCTTGGAATGATAAGGCCTGTACTCGAAAAAAAAAACACCAGCCAAAGTGTTCGCCAAAAATTTATTTTAAGTCGGATTTTCTGGAAACATTCAGGGAACGAACTAATACGCATGGATTATGTTCCGGCATAGTTATTTTATTCAATTTCTTTTCCATCGCTGAAAGCCCGCACCTTACCCTTAAGACCGCTCATTACATTTTGTGCAATGGTGGAGCCGAACTTTTTCGTCACTTTCATCCATTCTTTCTTCAATTCCAGCTCGTTCTTAAACACCTTGGACGATGTTCGAACTTTGGCCTTCATCATGGCCCAAAATCTTTCCACCGGGCGAATCTCTGGTGAATTTGCGCTTAATGGCATGATGCCTGGTCCGGCAAAAATCATGTTTCGCCTCCGTGGGACCACAGGAAGGGCAACAGACGCTTCCGGAGGCACTCGGTGCGATAAATTTGGCTATTGATAGTACCCGTTGTGATGTACGGTTTACTCAGTTTACCGCATTGGCATATGGCCTGCCAGAGCAAATATTCTTTGGCGAATTTGTCCACTCTCTTTTTCCTTATGTCTTCCGGAACATCAAACCGTGATTTGGCAACGTAGAACTCCAGCCCCGGTATCTGCTTTGCATCTGCCTTGATGTAGGTTTCGTCATCCATATCTACTCTCATCGGTTTCGTTAACCACTCTCGATGCAGCTTCCTTGCACGGGATTTGGCCGCCGTGTTTTGTTGATCACGCCGGTTTGGTGCCTTGCGCACCTTGAATACACGAAGCCCAGCTCGTCTCATGGTTTGCTAAACGAACCGGGTGGAAAATTTTGGTTTCAGAGCTGCGTCGCGAATCGAAAGGACACTTGAAGTAATCCGGGCTTTCACAGGGTCAGCTGTCTTCGATTTTCTTCCACTTCTAGCCCGCCACTCGGTCGTCTGGGACTCTTTTAACGATTTACCCCCCAAGAGACAGTTGTATAGGTGATTCCCAGTTGTCTTTCGATCCATTTCAAGGTCGCCGTCGGATTTTCCATGACGGCGCGCAAAATTCTCCGGCGATTTTCTTGTTTCGATGACATCTCAATAACCACCGAACCGATTGTTATGAAATTTTGCACATGTAAACAATTCACTCCAAACCCAGATTTTCATCCATTCTTACCCACGGACATGGTGCATTTTTTTATAGTACAGGCTCCCCGCCATATCTGAGTATGAACATACCTTACACTATGACCAGCAAATTCGAGAAATTTTCCGGTAATCGGTCGGTAATCGAAACTGCCGGAGGGAACTGTGCGCTTACCAACTTTGATATCCAAGGCCCCCAAGGTTGAAGTACCTTAACGGGGTAAGAATTGTCGGCTCCATGGCTTAGAAGTCTTTGGAGAGTGCATAGAAGATGTGGAGTTAACGGTTACAAACTCCATCGACATAGTCGAGGGATGGATGCGCTCTAGGAGACTGGAGTAAGCCTATCATGAAATGGAGACTACTGTTGCCAGTAACAGAAAATCAGAGCAAAGGATGACGATTAGTGCAGGTAAAGCAGTCTCTGTGGTATTTGAGGGTGATGATCGACAACAAGCTGTCCTTTATCAGCCAGCTCCACCACACCTGCAAGAAAGTTATGATGTCGAATAGCTCAGTGGTACAAGGGAGTAATCGAAAGCTCCTGGCCAGCGCCGCTCTGTTCATACTCAGATATGGTGGGCTGGCATAGGCATCCACCTTGAATACTTGGCAAGCTCGAACGTACACACAGCCTAATGTGCCTAATAGTCTACGTTGCAGTCCACGTCTTTACGGACCCACCGACTATTCCCGTAAATATCCAAATGGGTCGATCGAAAGGAAGGAAAAGTTACCTTCGACTTGACGCCAATTGTGTCTGGTTATGACTGCTTTAGACAGTTTTTGCACAAGTACGGGCACTCCGAGTCCTCCACGTTTTTCGAGTTCGTGGATGCCGTGGAAACCGCAGAAAATTTGAACGACGCTAGAAACGGCAGCGAGAAACTGTGAGCGGTCGGGACATGACTCCGGAGAACGTAGTCCGGAAAATGTGTGACAACCGAGACGTCGACTAACACGACAGACTGAACGTCCTCGAGCACCAAGCCAGAAGGCGAATTGACGAGCCGCTGGTCAAAAGGACCAAATAACTACTTAAAACCAATGTAGTTAGACTTAAGCGGGTGCTTAGAGCATAATAGCTTTGTCCTTAAAGTAAAAGGTAGTTTCTGTGGGCACTCTCAACCCCACGCTCTGAGCTCTTCAGGAGTCTGGTTGAAGACTTTCCTTCAAGCGCTGTACAAGAGCTTACGGGTTGGTTTTAGAAGTTAATTCGGGTATTTGGATTTGACAGAGAAAAAGGGTAGAATGAAAACACGTAATCCAAGCTTTTGTATTGTTATCCATTTCCTGGATGTTTCGTGACAATCGGCCTTAAGACCTATTTTGATGATTAGATTTAAGTGATTATATCCTGGAAGTAATTTTAACATTGATACCCCATAATTTCCAAACAAGTTTGTTTAAGTGCTTCATGTGTTTTACAAGTTTTTTTTTGTGTTTTTTATGTTATAATTAATATGTCAGATTAGCCCTTGGGGCTTGTAATATGAAATGATAAATAAATTTGCAGATATTTAAGTTGTTTTTACGCGATTCCTATTGTGTTCACAGCTCCAATGCAAATGCATTGTCATTGTCATTGCAAAATCATTGCAGAATCAAACAGAAACGAACTTGCCAGCTCGAGGAGCATTTTGTCGAGCAAATTTTCAGCAATGCGTGCAGCGTCAAATAACAATACTGCTAGCAACACTGGCACGCATGTTTTTTTGTGATCGCCAAGCACTGCTCGGATGGAGGGGATGAAATTAAATCAATTTCAACGAATTTGATTCACGGTCGTTCACCATGTCGTCTGATGCAAGCCTTAATTTCATATGAAACGGTTTCAACGGTACCTAGATCGCAAATGAATTTAACCTTCTTCACATTTGACAGGAAGTAAATTGGGATTTAATCGGTGAAAGTACGATTCATTCAGTACAGAAAAGATAATTGAAGTGGAGTGAAATGAATACAAAAGCGATTCATTTTCATTTCAATGCTTCGCCGATATAGGGCCCTGCTCCCGATATTGACCATAGCGTCAACTCTGCACTCAGCAAAATAAACTTCCGATATTCATTGATTTCTCAAAAAAATGTTTTTTATTCCTTTATCGTCGAGATTTTCAGCCCTGGTCTGGTTCTTCTCCCGCCGTAGTCACCCTATGTGTCGTATGTACCTTTTTTTTGGTAATTTCGTAGTTTTTCCGGGGATGAGAGACCCAAAAACTTTAGATACTGTGTGGGTGTCAATAACACTCACAAAACATCGATGGAAATCACCGATTTTTACAATCATGAGAAGAAAGAGTTATCTCTTGCTATTTTTCAATAGCTTTAATTCTCAAAGTTTGGAATAATGCAACCGATTGCTACAAACATTTTCAATCGATCGATGCAAAAAAATTCTGACCACTTCTCGGGGTGGTCCCAATTTAAGATTCATAAATTTGTACCCTCATATGTTACCGAAGGATATTTTCCAGCATCAAAACATTCGTTTTGAACCGGTCTACTGCCTGCTACGTAATCGAGTCCGGAGCATGCAAAATCGAGCAGGCCAGCGTGGCGCACGGGGACCGCCTTAAAAGCCAAACCATACAGAAAAGACAGCCAATTTTCAGAAACATGAGAAAAAATAATAAAATATATTTATTGCTTGTATGCTGCAGGAATAAATTATCCATGAAAACCAGATACGGCTGACCGGGTGGATCCGGCGACCGAAGGGTGATGAGCAATGGCGGAAAAGTTGATTCAATGGGTGGATAAATGGTCCCGGAGGTCACGAGTGCATAACTGAATACTTGGTTCAACAGAAACGGAATGGGTGGCACCACTGGCTGAAATTTCCCCCAACTTGGTCAAGCTGACGATGATGACGATGACGACATTCTGCTCTTCTGTTGTTTATGATAAAGTTGTTGAACAAAATGAGTTGGACAACAAGATAAACTGAACACGTCCCAGTAAGCATGATGGAGAAAAAAAAACCGGTGAAATTTGTAGAAGGATGAGTCGGTATCAATTCTGCCAACGGTGGTTGACGGATGATTTGGCACGTGTTGCTCACCTAGCCATGCGAATCAAGCATATGAGCCTGTTTAGGCGTGGAACTTGCCTAAGGGGGGCTAATTTTCCAGAGGATGCGGACAGTTGGCCTATCGGTATTTTTCTGGGATAATTTATTGCAAGATTTGCATCATGATTTCCCCTCATTGACTGTGCCCATTTAAAATGATTTTTATGGTAATTTTTCGTGGTGGTCAATCGCGTTGAATAGGTACATAGTGATATTAGATAAGAAAAACAGTGACAAAAATAAGGAAATTGAAAGCGGATGCTAGCGCTATCTTACTGCAAAAACAATTTATCGATTTGTTTTCAACCAAAAAAACAATTTCTGCAGTACTTTTCTCCTATTGCCAACTTTCATGTAAGAAAAAGTGGGAAGCAAATCCATACAAATGCTACATAAATACATAAAAATAAACGAATATTTCAGTAATCTATAAAATATGATCAACGCGGAAGAAGAGCTATGCATTGCGAGTTCTGTTTTGAATACCGGTAGAGCATATCTAAACGCTGTTGTGATGGGAAAAAATGCGGCGGAATTTTGGTTTTTATTTTTCAGTCGTGCAATTTTAAGTTCTAAGGTACATCAATATACATGATCACGCACACCAACAGTCCATCGAAAATTTAATCTGTTAAATCGGCCTTCTACCACCGTGTACTCGACTGAACGCATCATCCTCACTCCGCTCCACTTACGTAGAAGTTTGTCGTCCACACACCTACGTCGCCCGGTTGCAGTAGTAATAGGTAGTAATGTCGCGAAGAAATTGTTTTTTATATCTTTGTTTAACTTTCAATCTTTGTTTTACTTTCAATCTGTGTATTGTGTCTACAAGTTGTATTACTTTGATTAGTGGTTAAGTTCTTCAGGCTCCCACAGTTGTATCATAGATGATTTTTTTGACGATGTTTCTTCGTTGCCTCCCAACGATAAGGTGCCTCATTAAATTCCCCGATAACGAGCCTATCTAGCTGAATCAGCCAGTCCATGGGTTTTCTATTTTCAGCCCAAAATGAAACCTGTAAATAATTACAAGGTAATCTCTGATCAGACTAAGTGATCCTCGGCCTTGGCGGAAATGAGTAAGGTGAGACCCAATAAATGATAGGCCATTGTGTCTAACCTAAAGCAGGTTTACGAAACTGCTGTCTCTCAGTTCTTTAAACTAAAGAATAGAGTGTATATCCAAGCTCGGGGATTGATATTAAATGCATGGTCACAGAAGCGAGTTTGACCTCTGAGATCTTGGTGAAGCAGATTGTTGGTCGTTTCAAGAACCCTTTACTCTCTCCAATGAAGATACCGGATGTTCAAAGACTAGGCACAGTAATGGTCACTAAGGATGAAAAGAAATTCAGACTCATTCGTGTGACCTTCTGTGGTTCAGCCCTCCCTAAATAAAACATCGACTACCTGCACAGTTGTTTATAACTCGAGTTATGATCTGCCAAAAACTGCAAGCAGATAGGACATACGACCTCGCAATGCGGCAATAAGACACACTGTTCCAACTGCACAGAAACAAAAGCGTTCACGAAAATGAAAACGGACCGTGAACTAGTTCACGTTTTCAGGATTTTTACCTAAAAACGTGATTTAGTTCATGATTACGTGATTCAGTTCACGGTGTATTTTTGCTTGTTCTCGAATTCATGACTGCAGTTCACGTATCCGGGCACGGATTTTTTTCCGTGTGCGGGGAGAAACATGCAAATGGCGCCTGTGCAGACAACACACTGAAATATGATATCATGCTCTCTCGTTACGCCCGGCGTACATACAACGCGGGGCTAAATTGGAACGTTCGCTGAAACAACGTTTCAGGCAATCTTTAGCAGAAATGGCGAAAAAGCCTCCCCATCACACAATGTGAATACTAATCGCTATGCTCCTCTATAAAATGAGAAGTCTGACGCTGATTTGGCTGGAAAGGGAACATCATTTCGTCTTCGGGAAGGTGCCTCACGGAAGTGTAGATAAATCCGTCCACGGATAATAGCTGAACAGAAGCCACAAAGCAGCTTGCCAATTCAACGAAGAAAATACCTCAAAATTTCTGACCTGCTTAAAAGCGTTGTTCTGGCAATGCTTCCAACTGCTTGCAGTTATCATTTCTTTACTAAATAATTTACCAAGAAAGGTCGGAAATATGATCACTGTTCTGCAGTGGAATGGTCGAAGTCTTATTCGTGAACTGGATTCTTTGAGATGCTTAGCTCATAATACTAGTTGTGATGCATTTGCTTTTTTTAAATCACTCCAGAAATTGTGCTTCCTTCTCATGATTTCAATATTATTTGTTTCGATCATGAGGCTTCGCATGGAGGAAAAGTTTCTCAGGGGATCAAAAAGTGCTACTCCTTTTAAGAAGTGAACTTTCCTCAAATTCTAGGCATGGAATTTGTCGCATGTCAGGCTGTTATTAAAAGTAAAAGCAATTGCTTTGCTTCTGAGTATACTCCTCCAAGAGCCTCTGTTAATCGATAACACCTTTCAGATATTTGTTCGGTTCTTCCCGTTTCACGGCAGATTATGGGAGATTTGACCTCTCACGGTACAGGCTGAGGAGAACTGTGCGATGACAATCAGTCTACCTTGATGTATGACCACTAGTTCTGTATGACTAAAACTAGTATGACTAGTATGAATAGTAATGTATAACATTTTGCTAGAATTCATTATTGTTTGACCGCTCGTGGACTGTACTCCTGGATCCTCACGGCAGTGATCACTTGGCCATAAAAATTTAAATCACGTAATATCGACTGGGATAGCATTGGATGTAGCCAACGGTAGATGGGCTTCCACCTCTGGAGGAATATAACTTCCTCTCCAACCGGATCTCGGACAGCGTGCTTCAAGCTCAAACTCGACCAGTTCCAGGAACATCATTTCGCAGGAAACCTCCTTTTCCATGGTGGGATCCAAGGCTTACCGTAAAAATTCTGACGCTATCAAAGTTCTTCTAAGGATTTTGATGGAGTGCTGTGTATCGCTCCCGTTATAGCAATGGATACTAATCGTTGAAATTTTGTCAGCTTTTTCTGTGCTGTAGCTTCTTCTGCACTTCTTCTTCTTAGCCACCACACAAGCGAAGCATACCTTAATTTTGGTCTTAGACCTTAGTTTCTGCTAAATGTTTTTAAGCAATTTACAGAAATCACCAAAAACACACTCAACATGAAAATTTCAGTTTGGCATCCGGTGTCACTCCTAAACACCAGTTCACTAAAATAAATCTCTAATCCTCCTAGCTGAAAAGCTTTTAGACTAAACTTCCTGTTCCTAGTGAAAGGTACAATTACTACTTTTGATGGATTTATGCTAAGGCCCACCTGAATACACCAGGACTGGGTAAATTTTAGGCCCCATTGCATTCTCTCTGAAATTATATGTCAATTTTTCGAAACTTCTTTCCTCTAAGCTTCTTAGAAGCTCGTTTACAACTAAGGACCACATAAGTGGTGAGAGAACTCCTCTTTGGGGGTAACCTTTCATTGCCCGTAATGTAATAGACAAACTTCCCACCTCTGAAGTGATACCTCTTTATGCAAGTATGGTGTGAACCCAGTAATGTTCATTTTCTTCGTGTTCTTCGTGTTCTTCCCAGTTAAGTTCCTTTTCTTCGTGGCACGAGCTATTGACGAAAAAACAGCGTTGTCGAAAGCTCCTTCAATATCTAAGAAAGATCAAAGTGCATTTTCATCTACCGATAGAGTTTTTTCTACCTCTGACACCGTAGTATGCAGTGCCATAACTGTTGACTTACCAGACTGGTAAACAAACTGGAGCTCAGATATTGGATACTTGTTCATGTTATATGAACTGATGTAATCATTCAACACTTTTTCCATAGTCTTTAATAGGCCTGACAAAAGACTAATGGGTCTGTTTGATTTAGGAAGCACCTTATCTCGCTTTCCTATTTTACTTGTGCCCATAAAGATGGAATATGTTTGAGTCTCCAACTTGCCTTAAAAATATTAACTAATGGCGAGATCAACACTGCTTCGTCGTTTTGAAGCAATGCTGGAGATATTCCGTCCATTCCTGCAGATTTGTAAGACTGAAAAGATCTGAGTGCATATTCTACCCTGGCTTTCTTAAAGATTATATCAGCCAACCCATTGACTGCCCTTTTTGTTAAAACAGACATTTGAGGTGTCCTTGTAGAACTTCTTGCACCTTTAAGTGATTTATCTCTATTTGGATCTACACACAAAACTGATCCAGAAAAATGGATTTCCATAATCAACTTTAACGTTTCACTAGGAGTTTTTGTAAAAACTCCATCCTTATTTTTCAGATTTCCAAGTTCAATCGTATGATCTTATGCAAGAGACCTCTGAAGTCTTGCAATTTCGGGAGTTTTGCTTATGTGTTCACTCGTTTGAACCCAGGATCTTCGTTTTGATTTTCTTATTTCTTTATTGTACTCAGTAAGTGCACTGAGGTTATTTTCGCTTTATTGAACAATCTTTGAGACATTGTACGCGGACGTTTCAATAAAGTGTTTCACCAAGGAACATCCCTGTAAGAGGACGATTCTTTGATAAAACAACTAGTAGTGAAAGAATTTAAAATCTTATCATTTACCTTTTGGCAAAATTATTCCATTTTTTTAACCGAATCAATCTTTCCACCTTCTGTAAATAACTCTGACTTCAAAGATTATGCACTTTGATTAAGAACATGCCAGACGTCGTGAAGAGTCACATTTTAAATTTGAAGATGGGTGAGAGTTATTGCCATTGGAAAACCTGGTAAACACGCGTCCGAACCCAACTCCTATCGACCCATTGCAATTTTATCTTGTACGGCAGAAAATAATGCGAAAATGTTCAAACTTGAGTATTGGTTTAATTCGTGTAGCTAGTGACTAATTTCTGTCGAAAGTGTATTTGTTTATGTTTACTTTCAAGTGATGCATCCAAACATACTATTTGTTTTATTGCAAAATCGTCAATATGTTCGCGAAAGAAGTGATCACCAGTTTGTTGCTCGCCCAGAAGAAGCCGAAAGAGATTGCCAAGGTGGTAGGATGCCATTTGGCAACAGTTTACCGCATAAAAAGTCCCTGCAGGATGGTCCTAAGCAGCGGAAGCCAGGAAGCGGACGTCAGCGCTATGCACGCACGCCGAACGTGATCAAATCGGTCCGTGCAAAAATTGCTCGCAACCCGGTGCGTTCCATAAGAAAATATGCAAAAGAAGCCAATATTTCGGGGGAATCCATGCGGAGAATCATCAAAGAAGACCTGCATGCATCTTCCAGAGCCAGAGTGAAACGCCACTTGATTACGGACCGGGTCAAGGAACTACGGGTGACTCGTTCCTAGAGATTTCACTCCTTGTTGAAGAAAGAAAAAATGATAATCCTGTTTTCCGACGAAAAGCTTTTCAGCATCGATGCTGTGACCAACAGCTGACGGACCGGTTCATTTCACCACAGAAAATGGAGAACGTTTCGGAAAAAGTGAAATTCAAATTTCAAACCAAACATCCGGCTGGTGACATGATGTTTGGCTTGGTGGCGTCCAACGGTTTGAAAATGCCGCCTGTTTACATTGATTCTGGACTTAAAATCAATACTGAAGTGTATATCGGTATTTTAAAGGACCAAGTGCTTCCCTGGGTGAAGTCCAACTTCTCCAAGGACCAAAACGTTGTCCTACAGCAGGATGGAGCGCCGTGTCACACGTCCAATCGAACCCAACAATGGTTGAACGATAACTTGAAGTTTTGGCCGAAGGATTTGTGGCCCCCTAGCAGTCCAGATCTTAATCCGTTGGATTATACGATTTGGGCATATGTTGAAGCACGAGCCTGCAAACCATCACACCCTAGTGTGAAAACCCTGAAGTCAACCATAACACGCACATGGCGGTCAATGTAGGAGGACTACGTCCGAAAGGCATGCTCTGGCTTCCGGCGTCGGCTCGAGGATGTTATTAATAAAAATGGATGACACATAGAATAAATTGACTTTCACTTTTTTTAAACACTATTTTTTTTAAAAACTTTTTTTAACGTATTAGTAGAACGATTGTGATTGGGCTTCAAATGGTGAGTTGACAATTTCTAAGGAGGGTGCGACCGACCTCTGGTCCTCACAAGTTCCTACCTCACGCCTCCACGAGTCATATGATCACAAAAGACTGCCAGCTGAAACATGGAGACGCTGGTTGGCGTAGCCTGGGCAATGTTGTCAATCCGACAATAGCGAAGTGAGGGGGTGCGACCGATAAATCATATCATAATTTTCCATTCTCATATCTTTCAGGTCTTCCAGGTCGTCAGGTATTACAAAATAATTTAAAAATTAAAATTCTTTTTTTTCATGGCGGTCATACATTGCCTAAATTTTCTGGTTCATAATGGATGCGCAAGTTTGTCTACAATTGCAACAAAACAGCAGTCGGCACACATGTAATTTTCAATTCATATTACAATATACCCTCACTATATATTTTATCTTATAGGACATTGTTTATTCATAGCCTAATTCTGTATATTTCATTACATGTATTACGCCAGAAAGGTAAATTTCTCTCAGGTACCATACAGTTTAGGAGAGGAGGTCTTGCGGTTATAGGATGATCATCTTCTGGTAGAAGCAGCAGTAAGAATGGGGATCAATTTTCAGCTGTATCTAGCACCGTTGGAGTGGCCTTCTCGAAAGTAGCAATGGATGTATATATAGATGTGTAGATACTAGTATGTGTTATTATATGATGCATGTTTTTTACAAGCTCTAGCATATTTTCATTAATAGAAATGTTGACGACTCTCTCGACCACTCAACCTTTAATTCCTTCATTATATTTTCCATTAAATGACGTAATATGACCTTAACATTTCAGTACACGATCCTCAACTACTATTTGAGCGGTTCAGAGGAACACAGCTGTTCATCATTATTAATTGCATATCATAAATATAATATTATGGAAGAAGTAATAAAATAATTAATAAAATTTTAATTGCTTCAGATTGGTGATCCGGCCGGTATAATTATTTTATTACATTATATCAAATAATAATCAAAATTAATAAATGCTCTTCATTCCAGAAGGTTACATATCTATATGTTGATTAAATACGTAATAATATAATATTATGGTTTTATATACAATTGAATACTTTATTGATATTTATACCTCAATGAATAACAAGATGACCTTCACATTCCAGAGATACAGTCATCTATCAGTGATACAAAGTGGTACGAAGCTGCATATTATTATTACTGCCTTAATATTATTATTTCAGCAGGTTAATTAATTTAGTTTAACATGGTTATCATAGGCTCGTGAACTCCAACTATTACATAATTTAACTAAATATCCTTATATAATTTTTGCTCTACTATATAATCATATATAACATATTATTATTACATTACATCTATATTTATATAAATATAATAAATACTGGGTTGGGAGGGAGCACCAGGGTATCATTCAAGCTGAAACTGGACGATGGTTTGATTGACTGCCTGAGTCTAGGAGGGAACAAACAGTATCATTTCTTATCCTACCGATTCGAGTGTGGTGCTGCGAGTTCTACTCCAACAGTTTCAGGGAGAGTGACGCGCCCTTCTTAACAAGCCATCCTGTAGAAAGCTTAATGAGTATTGCGAATTGTGTTATTCGATTTGTTGGATCATATCGTTGGAAGGAGATTCTTAATTTCCCGTGGATTTCGTGTAAGTGTCTCTGCTTACGGGTCCACCCCTCCGTTTTTGGCCCTTCATACAGCGATAGTGCGAATTCAGATCGGTGGCCCAATTTGATCTTGCTATTAAGTGGAGCTGCATCCAAGCCAAGGGCTAGAGGGGATGGTGGCTACCATACATACATACATACATACATACATTAGTAGAACGATTGTGATTGTGAATAAATTGATTTAAAAGGACTTTATAAAAATAACTGCCTTTGAAAATGTTTGAATTAGTTGAAAATGGGATTTGAAAGATATATAACAAATTTTCGCATTATTTTCCGCCTCATCCTGTATGTAAATAGTTTAAAATAAAATTCATCGGAGAGATAAAAAATATGTGTTGTCCACTTGTGATGGTGCCGACGACGAAAGCCTAAAAAAGAATGACAGTTGCGTCGTAACTGATTCTAGAATAAACTTACCAGAGCTGCCTGAATTGTTTTTTATAGACTTTATAGTTAAACATAGTATATCGAAATTAGAAGAAAAATTAGTATTCTCCATTCAATTCCAACTACCTTTGCTTATCTTCGATAGATACGCGTATTTCGTCTACAATGTGCAGACTTCTTCAGTGTCTCGTACTAATAACTCGACTTATTAGTACGAGACACTGAAGAAGTCTGCACATAGTAGACGAATACGCGTATCTGTCGAAGATAAGTCAAGGTAGTTGAAATTAAATGGAGAATATTAATTTTTTTTTTCCAATTTCTAGTTACAGGCATTCCACTAGACAGCTCAAACCCTCTAGGATTCATAGTATATCGTTTAATTTTTTTGAAATATCAAAAAGCTCGAAAGCGCGGTTGAAGGATAAAGTCAATGAACGCTGCTGGTAATAGACATGCAAGTATGAGGACGATTACACAAGTATCGACAGTTAATTCGAAAGAATTGTAAAACTATAAAATTTTATAAATTATCAGGTGCATGGATTACTATCTTAAGATAAACTTCCTATTCTGAAAAAGTTTTAATAATAATATCAATTATGAAAAAAAATTATGAAAATACTTGTAATATAAATATATATATATATATATATATATATATATATATATATATATATATATATATATATATATGTATATATATATATATAGATATATATATATATTAAAAATATATATAAATATATTAAAAATCTTTATTAGTATTATTATAATCACAATCGAGATCACAATGATGAAGATGATAACATAATTGATAAACGTAGTGGCATCATTTAAAACAAAATGATGTTTGCATTTTTTATGTGAAGATTGGCATTGACTCTCTAGATGTGGATATATTTTCTGTGAAAATATAAACCATCCATCTAGACGTTGCGATTTCATAAACCATTTATGAGTTTATGTGTTACTTCATCTCTTCGATTTTTTGACGGCGCACATTGAAGAACTTTTATTTCATATTTGCATCTCAGCAGTGAACAATTGATCGACGTTTGAAACATGTTTTTTTTGTAGTGTTTGAATGTGTGCCTTCCAAAATTTGATGTGGCTATGCAAATTGTTAATAACGGCCAAAGTCAAAATATTCGAAAAAATCATCACAATAGTTTTAATATAAAAAAAATAATATGTAAAATGTATTATTAATTATATGAATCATCAAAAAAATAGTTGCTTACTGATGTGACCCTACTTTCAAAATCGGCGAAGTCATTATATATCAAGCTTGACAAAATAAATCGCCGAAACTCGGCCTGTCAATTTTATCGCAGAATACTATAAGAGTTGATTAAAAGTTCAACATGCAATTGTTTAGTTGAAGGAACAAACGTTTGTCTCTTATTCCAGAATGAAAGTTCATTGTTATAGCACCGAGATCTTTTAAAAAAGCCGTAAAATTTTGAAGATTGTTTTTAAAGTGTTAGATTTTTCAATTATCGAATGGTGAGTTGGCAAATTGGCAAGAGGATGCGACCGACTTCCGGTCCTCACATGTTCCTATCTCACGTTTTCACGAATAATATGATCACAATGGATATCAACTGACACATTGTGACGCTGATTGGCGTAGCCTGGGCAATGTCGTCAAATTGACAATAGCAAAGTGAAGAGATGTGTCTGAAGATATTGTACCATATTTTCCAATCTCATTTAGATATTTTTGCATGGTTTGCATTCCATTTGTTTTAAGAGCATGGTGCAGAAAAACAAGCTAGAAGGTGATGATGTTGTTTTGAGAAGGAAATAATTTTTCATCTCCATGGGGCTCTAGGAGTAGACAGCAATTTTTGCTAGTACAAAGTTGTTAAGAGAAAGTATTGATAGTTCCGTTAGCTCACGGCAGGCGGTGAAAATTAACCGACATTACATTCCTTTACATTTAAAATGTCTGACTTTATAAAATGATATTAATTAACATTGGCTATACATTCAGCAACCCTAATTTAACTAAAGAGAACAGACATCCAAGCTGGAGTGCCCTCCATGTGTAAATTTTTGTTAATAAGATTTTAGAATTACAGCTCGTTTCCGTTAGTTTGAGTGAATCGTATGTTGACGGCACCACCTGCGCGCATTGACATTTAGCTGTCCGTCAATTTTAGTTCGGTGAATCCTATACTAGGCAGCGCTGATTTTCCAACGGTTTGCTTTTACAAATTGACACCGTAATTTGGGGGAAATAAAAGTTCGAGCCTGGATGTCTGTTCTCTGTGTGATCGCGTGTACGATCCCCACTGAGCTACAACCCTGGTAAGATCCGAAAGCCATCAACCATACAACACTATCACCAACCTCATCAGTGCGAGCGAGGAGAGATTGACCACATCATCGATCGTCGCTACAATCAATCGCTTGCCGTTATCAGTGTCGTGATAAGGAGAGCAGCGAGAGGCTACTGTCGGAGTTGCACGAAGACGAAAACCACCCGATCATCGCAGCAGAAGGTCTCCCTACATCCAAGTGGGAGAATAAAGGCAGAAACCAAAAGGTCACGGTCCGGTTCGGTACGCGAGCCACTAGTGCTCGTCGGTATTTTAATCTGTTAGCTTTAAGTGAAATAATAGTAAAGTAAGAATAAACGTAGAATTAGCTTAAATAAATGTAGTTTGTCCGCGAAATATAATGTAGTTGCCCGCGAAATAAAGTGTTTTCCAGTGTTCATGTGTGTTTTAATGTGCTTGGACGAACTAAAGAGCGCTTCGAAGTGATTGCGACCACCAATGATAGCATGATAAATGCATGCCCCGTATCATCCTTTTCAACACAATACCGGTCGATGTACGGTAACCCACCCACGGAGGTATCGAAGGCAATAGAGCGGAACCGTTCATTTTGGTCCTTCGAACCGGATTCGAGACCTTCACGGGTGATGGTAATTCCCGCCGCTACTTTCACTTTGAGTTGGAACAACGCTCTAAACCGGCATTGTGATACTCCACTGGACGGAGGTCACTGCACTGAAGGTTATTGTTTGCACATGAACACTAAGGAACGTCCATTACACTTCGGACAAAGCGCTCAGTAATTGGCGTCACTTGGGCTGAAGCGCCATTACGGTTGAATAGGCTTGGCTTGCACGGGTATAGCCATTACAAATTTGGAAATTAACTGGAACATGGCTGACTACCTCATGATATTCGCATCATCACGTTTCATCTGATTGTGGATATCGTATTGGATTCACGTAATCGACGCGGAAGAAGAATCAATCTTCAGGATTATTTTCGGAACGCTGGACTGGCGCAACGCATTCTTACACAGGTAATTAAGTTAGAATAGTGTATGTCCAGCCGGAGCATAGGCTACCCATTTACTAATGCGAACATTTCGACTTGTTTCTCTGGATCTGTGACTGTATGACCGTCTAAATGGAACCGTTCCATTGATGAAGCTTGGCATTCCGCCAATTTCCGCCAATATCTCGAAAGCCAGGACTGGGCACTTTTCAACGAGCAATTTCGAACAGAAACTGAACGCCATTCAACATTTGCATGCTTTCTACGGTGCTACAACGGTGGAAGAGGAGCAGCGTTTATTCCAAGGCGCCTACGGTTACAGCAGCCGCTGGTTTTCAAGCAATGTCGGCATGAAGAGGGAGCAAAATTGATACGTTTCTCGGGTGAGTGAACTTATTAGTATACTGCCGAAGCTAGGCGCAGAAAATACACAATTTTGAATGAAATTTTATCCTCTTCGACTTTGCCATTTTCCTGCTGAGCCCTGAATGCTCGTTTGAGCGAACGAGATTGAATTTTAATTGGATATTCGGACTTCCCGGGATTGCACTTCTGTTAGTTTCTCCAGGTGAGTTGCTGCAGTATATGCCCGGCCGAAGCCGACCCCTTTTGGTTACTACACTGCTTTTCCTCCTCTTCGCCATCCCTTTGCTCGAGTGAATGCTGAATTTGATCGGTTGGTGTGTCATCACAACGGCTTGGTGTAAGGCCTTCCATTTTATTGAAGCCTTAGCATCTGTATATCGTTCGGACGTTTGACGTAACGTGTATGCTGAAATTTTGTTGGAGTTTTGGAGTACCAGTACTCGTTTTTCCGGGTAAATACTTGCAGTATATGCCTAGCAGAGGCTAGGTCAACATTTAGCATACTACACCACGTCTCTCTCTCTTTCGGTTCGTAAAAATGAAAACCATGAAACCCGACGTCAAGAAATCACCGTCAATGAGGGCCTTGACGGCAAGGTTGAAGGAAATTCAGCTATCTTTCGGCGATATCGACCGGTTTGTCCAGTTGTTCAAGGAAACCACTACATCTACCGAAATTGAGATCCGCCTGGGTAAGTTGGATCAGCTTTGGGAAGGCTTTAGCGAAGCTTTGGTCGACATCTTTTCTCACGAAGACTACAACCCTGAAAATGCTACGTTAGAGAAGGAGCGGATGGAGTTCAGCGACCGCTACTATCAGCTGAAATCCTTCTTGTCGGACAAGCTCAAGGATCTTGTTGCAGCGGCCAAAGGAGTTGGAGAGTTCCTTCCGAGGAGGTGATGGATTGGCACATGGAATTACGGATCACGTGCGTTTGCCTCAGATCACTCTGCAAACGTTTAATGGCAACATCGACGAATGGTTGAGCTTCCGGGACCTATTCACCTCACTTATCCATTGGAAGGCGGAACTACCAGAGGTGGAAAAGTTCCATTATCTGAAGGGTTGCCTTCAAGGGGAACCGAAGGCGCTTATAGATCCTCTCCCAATCACAAGGGCCAACTACCAAGTGGCTTGGGATCTATTATTGAAGCGGTATAATAACAGTAAGCAGCTAAAGAGGCGGCAGGTAGAGTCTCTCTTCAAGTTGCCTACTTTATCTAAGGAATCCGGAACAGAATTGCACATCCTTCTCGAAAGCTTTGAGAGAATAGTGCAGACTCTCGATCAGATCATTCAGCCAGTTGATTACAAGGATCTTCTCCTGGTGAACATCCTTACAGCTCGCTTGGATCCAGTCACTCGGAGAGGGTGGGAAGAGGTCTCAACTACGAAACAAGAAGACACACTTGAAGATTTGCGTGAATTTTTGCAGCGCAGGATTCAGGTTTTGGACTGTTTGCCATCGAAATATACCGACAATAGGGGTGCCACATCGATACAACAGCAACCAAAATTCAAATCACAGCTGATGAAGAGCAGCTACAGCTCCACTCAAGATTCTAAGCCTCGTTGTGTTGCCTGTTCATCAGATCACTTTCTCTACTATTGTGAGGAGTTTAAACGGCTGACTGTAGCTGATAGGGATAACCTGCTAAAATCAAATGGACTCTGTCGGAACTGTTTAAGGACGGGGCATCAGGCCAGAAGTTGTCCATCTAAATACAGCTGCAAAATTGTAGAGGTCGACATCATACACTAGTGTGTTTTAAGCCGAAAAGAGAGGATACCAAGGTCGCGGCAATTGCTGGAGGAAATAAACCGTCTACTTCGCAGGATCGTCAGGAGGCATCCTCATCTTCCATCCAAATATCGAACGTTGCATCTACGGAGTCGGTAGTGTCCGCTACAGCTCATCAACGTTCGCAAGTACTCTTGGCTACAGCCGTCGTATTAATTGAGGATGACAATGGTACTCGTCTTCCTGCACGCGCACTGTTGGACTCTGGGTCAGAGACCAATTTCGTAACGGAAAGATTAAGTCAGCAGATGAAAGTTTCTCGAGATCGAGTGCATGTTTCCATTCTCGGAATAGGACAAACCGGAACCAACGTGAAACATAGGATACATGCAGTAATTCGTTCGCGTTATTCGTCATTTGCACGCGAAATGAATTTCCTCGTTCTCCCAAAGGTAACAGTGAATCTTCCAACTACTACCGCCAATACAGAGAAGTGGTCATTTCCAAGTGGGATTCAACTGGCAGATCCCTCATTCTTTGAACGCAACGGTGTGGATCTTGTGCTTGGTATCGAATATTTTTTCGATTTCTTCCAAACTGGTCGTAGGATTTCCCTGGGAGTAGGGAATCCAACTCTTAACGAATCTGTTTTTGGATGGATAGTAAGCGGCGGTATTTCAGCACCTAACCGCTCACTACAGATCAGCTGCAATGTTACAACACTAGACGAATTGGATGCACTGATCTCTCGTTTCTGGTCCTGTGAGGAGGTTGAGTCAGGCAAGGCTCTCTCATTGGAAGATAAACGTAGCGAAGAAATCTTTTCACGCACAGTTCAACGGGGTTCAGACGGTCGGTATTCCGTCTCACTACCAATAAAAGAAGATACCATCTCACGGTTGGGCGATTCAAGGGATATCGCATACCGGCGCCTGCAAGGAACTGAGCGGCGTCTAGGTCGGGATTCGTTGCTTCGGGAACAGTACAACAAATTTATGGAAGAGTACATCAGGCTTGGTCACATGCGGTTAGTGGAAGGATCGGAAATCGGAATAGTGAGGCGATGTTACTTACCGCATCACCCTGTTGTTAAAGAGGCAAGCACTACAACCAAGGTACGGATAGTGTTTGATGCCTCTTGCAAATCAGCGACTGGTGTTTCTCTCAATGACGTACTATTGGCAGGGCCGATTATTCAGGAGGACCTCCGATCCATTATACTACGCAGTCGCACGAAACAAATTATGCTTGTTTCGGACGTAGAGAAAATGTTTCGCCAAATCAACGTCGATTCGAATGACCGTCCGTTGCAGTGCATTTTGTGGCGTACTTCACCTAGCGAAGTTGCTCGTACTTACGAGCTCAACACGGTTACATATGGGACAAAACCAGCGCCGTTTTTGGCAACCAGGACACTGCAACAACTGGCTTTAGATGAGGAGAAGGGATTTCCACTTGCAGCAAAAGCGGCAATCGAAGATACCTATATGGACGATGTCATTACAGGCGCAGATGAGGCCAACACAGCGATTGAAATGCAACTACAGTTGAATGAGATGTTCGCAAAGGGTGGATTTCGCTTACGAAAATGGGCATCGAACTGTCCCGCTGTTTTGGAAGGTATTTCCGATGAAGAATTAGCAATTCGCACGCAGGAAGGAATCGACTTGGATCCAGATCCCTCTATCAAAAGCTTGGGGTTGACTTGGATGCCCGGTACGGACACCCTGAGATTTCAATTTACAATTCCAACTTGGAACCCGAAAAAAACACTCACCAAACGAGACGTCCTTTCGGTAATTGCAACGTTATTTGACCCTTTGGGACTCTTAGGAGCAGCTATAACGTCGGCAAAGGTTTTTATGCAGTCGTTGTGGACACTTCACGATGAGGAAAATCAACGCCTAAGTTGGGACCAGCCACTTCCTTCGATGGTGTGTGAGTCTTGGAGAAGACTTCACGAGCAGCTTCCACTGTTCAACGAAATCCGAATTGACCGGTGTGTCATCGTTCCGGAAGCTACATCGGTGGAACTCCATTGTTTCTTCGATGCGTCAGAAAGGGCATATGGAGCATGCCTGTACGTTAGAAGCAAGAACGCCGCAGGGAAGATGAAAATACGTCTTTTGACCTCCAGATCGAAGGTAGCACCGTTAAAATGCCAAACAATCCCCAGATTGGAGCTATGCGGTGCACTCCTATCAGCGCAGCTCTACGAGAATGTTGCTCAATCAATTCGGTTCAAGGGAAGGGCCTATTTCTGGACGGATTCTACTTGCGTTCTTCGATGGATTGAAGCGATACCTACTACATGGACTACCTTCGTTGCCAATCGAGTGTCAAAAATACAATCTCTTACCCAGAACTCTCGATGGAGCCATGTACCGGGTAGTCAAAACCCAGCAGATCTGATCTCTAGGGGAATTTCACCGGAAGACATCGTGCTGAATACATTTTGGTGGCAAGGACCAGCTTGGTTAGAAGAAGAAGAAGCGAGTTGGCCTCGTTTAGCGGAAGGATCATCAACCAGAGTAGAAGATGAAGAAAGAAAACTTACGGTAGTCGCCACCGATTGTTCAAAAATCTCGGAGTTCAATCAATCGTATTTCAGTAAGTTTTCGTCATACACCGATCTTGTCCGCTGTACTGCGTATTGGCAGCGTTTCTTGAAAATACTGCGTACCCCAAAGGAGAAACGACAGAACTTCTCGCACCTGAGTACGATAGAACTGAAACAAGCTGAAGATACATTGGTCCGTTTGGTGCAAAAGGAAGTTTTTATTCCAGAATGGAAGGCATTATCTACCATGTAGGCTGTACCAAAGGGATCACCCTTGCGGTGGTTTAATCCATTTATAGCGGAATATAATTTGATTCGACTGGGCGGCCGGCTTAAACATTCTATGGAATCCGAAGAAACCAAGCAGCCGGCAGTTCTACCAGCCCGTCATCATTTCACTCGCATCTTGCTACGTCACTATCACGAACGTTTGATCCACGCTGGACCTCAATTGATGCTGAGCGTCATTCGGCTGCGTTTCTGGCCGTTAGGAGGGAGGAGTGTTGTGAAACAGATCGTCCATCAATGTATAAAATGCTTTCGCTCGAAACCGAAAACAGTCCAGCAGCTAATGGGGAACCTACCTGCATCACGTGTAACGGTGTCACGCCCATTTCTTCGAACAGGTGTAGATTACTTTGGGCCCTTATACGTTAGAACTGCTCCAAGGCGTCCGGCGGTCAAGGCATACGTAGCGATTTTTATTTGTATGTGTACAAAGGCAGTACATATGGAGCTTGTATCCGATTTGACAACCGATAGATTTTTGCAAGCTCTCCGACGGTTCATCTCTAGAAGAGGCCGGTGCACAGACATGTTTTCGGATAATGGCACCAACTTTGTCGGTGCTCGAAATAAGCTGCAAGATCTCCTCAAATTGCTCAAGGACGCCAAGCATCACGAAACCGTATCAAGGGATTTAGCGAAGGACGGAATACAGTGGCATTTCAACCCCCCGAGTGCGCCACACTTTGGCGGTTTATGGGAATCCGCTGTACGATCAGCAAAGCATCACATCGTCAAAGTTATTGGAGACACTCCAGTAACTCCGGAAGATCTGTGCACATTGCTAGCACAAGTTGAAGCTTGCCTAAATAGCCGCCCACTTACACCTCTTTCTGATGATCCAAACGATCTGCACCATAATCATTGATAGGAGAATCTATGCATGCAATTCCTGAGCCGGGTTTTACTAATATTCCAACTAATCGGCTGAATATGCTGCAGCTGACACAACGGAGATTGCAAGATTTCTGGAAGCGGTGGAGGCGAGAGTACTTGTGTCAGCTTCAAGGTCGAGCAAAGCGGTGGAGACCGGCAATACCTATCGACGTAGGAACACTCGTAGTAATTCACGACGATAATTTACCTCCCCTGCGTTGGAAAATGGGGCGAATTGTGAAGGTACACCCCGGAGATGATGGAACAGTGAGAGTGGTCACCCTGAAAACTACTGCCGGTTTACTAACTCGTCCAGTCGAGAAAATCTGCATGCTACCGTTGCCAGAGCATGATAAAAGCCACGAATTGAAGTCAGTTACCGTTCCCCACAGCAAATGATCAGTTTCCCTCCCCATCCCGCGAAGAGGACTTTTTCTTTATTTGCAGAAACTTTGCACTTTCTGGGTGGGTGAGAATGATCGCGTGTACGATCCCCACTGAGCTACAACCCTGGTAAGATCCGAAAGCCATCAACCATACAACACTATCACCAACCTCATCAGTGCGAGCGAGGAGAGATTGACCACATCATCGATCGTCGCTACAATCAATCGCTTGCCGTTATCAGTGTCGTGATAAGGAGAGCTGCGAGAGGCTACTGTCGGAGTTGCACGAAGACGAAAACCACCCGATCATCGCAGCAGAAGGTCTCCCTACATCCAAGTGGGAGAATAAAGGCAGAAACCAAAAGGTCACGGTCCGGTTCGGTACGCGAGCCCCTACGCTCTTCCGTATTTTTATGTGTTAGCTTTAAGTGAAATTATAGTAAAGTAAGAATAAACGTAGAATTAGTTAAATAAATGTAGTTTGCCCGCGAAATAAAGTGTTTTTCCAGTGTTCATGTGTGTTAATGTTCTTGGACGAATTAAAGAGCGCTTCGAAGTGACAACGAATGATAGCATGATAAATGCATGCCCGTATCACCCTTCCAACACAATCCCGGTCGATGTACGGTAACCCGCCAACGGAGCTGTCGAAGGCAATAGAGCGGAACCGTTCACTGTGATTTAACCTAATAAATATTAATTCAAACAAATTAACCTGAACCAAAAATATTATTTTCATTCAAATGGGAAAATACGTCAAACGTTACAAACTAATATTATCCTCAGATTGTTGTTTGTTTAACCTGTATGTTTACTATTTGTGCTTTTTTTTTCTTTCTCAAAAATGTTCAAGTCAAAAGCAAACCAAAAGTTGTATAGTTAAAAGTTTTTTTTTTAAAGAATTTAAAATAAATGTTTTATACAAGGCAACTTTATTCCTATTAATCTCAAAACGGCCGCGTGTTATCGGTTCTATTCCCTCCACTTTAAATTTAAGACCCAGTGGCCCAGTAAAGTTGGTTTGAATAAATGATTCATAACAAAATACTGCCGTGTTTTCAATCGAAGAGCCGACAAAACACTCTCTTACAGCAAGGTTAAACGTTTCAGTTATGGAAGGTGAACATTTCTTCTAGAGTCATGTTTTCGATTTAATGCGATATTAATAAGCTCAACTACAGCGCTGGTAATACTTTATTCGTATCGGGTGTAGGGAAGCACCATCGTTCACGTACACAATAAAAAGTGCGATTAAATTCGGTTTGATCTCTGGATGTTTAGATACCAGCCAGCACGCCTAGCAAGCAGAAGCTTCTTCCCAAAATTATCCTTAGGACAAGTTTGATAAATGTCTTCTAGGCTGACATCAAGTATAAACCCGAACGATTTCGTGCAACTGCAAACGACGATTTTTAACCAGAAAACTGTTGGCTCATTAAAAACTTTGAAAATTGGGCCACCCATTTCCTCTCGAGTCCCAGGTGGATGCTTTCGTAGCTCCCCAGACAAGAAAGAAGCGGTGAAAAATCAAACGCTCGAGAAAAATATTCGTGAAGCACGAAACCCTTCACCACCATGCTGCAGTAGCGGTACGAATTCCGTCACGACTTTCCATTCCTTCGGGTGATAAAATAATGGCAAAGGAAGTTCATGCCGGCATCCTTTTTATCCGCACAATTCCATAAAATAAGAGCCTCGGCAAGGAAAAACTTTGAGGATTTTTTTTCTTCCTTCTCCCTTGACTCGTTTCTTCCATCGTCCTACAGTTTATACGTTGTTGGTCGTTCCACTGGACCAATTTCGGGCAGGACGTGACAGAGCCTAACTCCTAGAATTGAGTTGAAAAAGTGAACCCACTTTTCAGGAGGTATTTTTGTTTTATCTCCATCCATTTCCAATGCCAAATGTGATCCTGTTTTAGGTATTCAAACAAGGTCCTCATTCATCGGCCGGTTAGCAAAAAATCGCCTGGTGGAACGGGACCATTAGGATGTATAGGAATGTTTGCGGTTCAGATATAACGTTGAAGGTGTGATAAACCTGCTCATCACTTCACATCTGGAATATTAATGGTGGCAGCTGTGAAAGTAAGGCCTGCTATCGAAGACGTTTCTATTCTTAGTCGTCTGGAGCCGAAGGTTGGATCAGGTAGAAACGAGCTTAGCGACGTTTGTGTGATGAGACTTCAGTGCTTAGGCCACAGGTCGAAAGATATATGCATTATGTATATGGCGAATCAATGAGCTCAGCACAGTGGAGCTTAAACGAGCCAACTTTAATTTTGAGTTATTCTTATGCCGTACATAATGCCACCCGTTTATTCTTAGGTTCATATTGAATGGACAGTGTCGCTTTCAAGGTAACATAAATTATAAATCTTCGGATACTCTTGTTTGAATATATCCCTTAAAGAATGACTCACTGTATAAATGTTTACCGGTGAACATTCTAGTTACAAAACAACAAAACACATTTGGACTAATTCATGACACATCAGAGGTTATTCACGTTTAAATTACAACACACGAAAATAGCTACAACTTTTTTGCCCTGAGGGTAAAGTTTTTGGAGCTTCGGTTAATTTTACTTCTATAGGTCTTATTTACATCCTGTAAGTTTCATTTAGAGACCGTATTATTTTTTATTGTTACAGCATGAAGCTGTTTCGCGAAAAATAATAATTTGACAGCTTATAATTTACGCGTGTTCTCGGCACGGTAAATAATTAATAACGCAGCTGGAATTATATTTTTTCATTCAACTGCAACAATAAAAGGTTTTACAGTTGAAAAATGTAAAACGATTGTGACCAAATAAGGAGTGTATCGAATATAAGCTATCCACATACATTTGCGTTGTACTCATGTATTTGTGATGGTTTTTTATGCTCTGAACACTGCATTCTGTGCGTTTGACTGTCAGCTTTCTTTTGTTTACTTGTTTGTGCGGTTCAAATTCTGCGTTTTCAAAAAGTCGCGTACTGAAAAGGAAGTGAAAATTAAGGTTCGGGACACGCGGCTAAGTGAGAAGGGTATTACTATGCGAAAATTGGCGAAGCGCTTTGGAATTCATCATGCGAGTGTTAAAACCATCATTAATAAGTTTGGGGAACACTATTCTTTGGATGAGCTACCAGGAAGAGGCAGAAAACCCGGTTCTTCCAACCCGAAACTGGAGCAGAAAGTGGTATCTCTAATCATGAAGAACAAATCAATGTCAATACGTGATTGGGCCAAAAAAGCAGGAACGAGTGTCGGAATGATCCAGCGTATCAAGAGACGAAACCACCTGAAGACCTACAAGAAGCAGAAAATCTCGAAACAAAGTGCAGAACAGAAGAAGCGAGCAGCAACAAGGGCCCGGAAATTGTATTCGCGTCTTTTGCAGCGTCCGGATGCATGCGTTTTGATGGACGATGAGACCTATGTAAAGGAGGACTCAAAACCCTTCCAGGTCCACAATACTTTACTGCCGTCGTTGGGGAGGATGTGAGCGATGCGGACAGGTGCGGTCGATTCAAGTGGAGGAATTCGGTCGAAAGGTACTGGTATGGCAAGCAATATGTTCCTGTGGTTTGAAGTCAACCATTTTTTACACTACCGGAACTATAAATACGGAAATCTATCGATCTGAGTGTCTCCAGAAGAGATTGTTGCCTTTATATAAGAAGCATAGTACACCTCCACTGTTTTGGTCGGATTTAGCGTCGGCTCAGTGTGCCAAAACCACTCTTAATTGGCTTGCGGAAAAGGGTATAGATTTCGTTGAGAAAAATATCAATCCACCAAATTGCCCTCAGCTTCGACCCATCGAACGAGCAATCGTGAAGAGGGTCTTCAAGAAGACTGGTAAGGCAGCTGGGAACATGCAGGATGTTGATTTTGTTGATAGCTTATTTTCGATACACTCCTTACTGTACGGAAACTGATTTATAGAAGAGAAAAATGGCAAGGCAGAAGAATTAGCGTTCATGCGGTTCAAAATACGCTGAAACGATTCGGGATATATGAAACGTTGTTGGGTCTACCCGAAAAGGTCTGACAATGTTTTGGCCAGATTTGGCATCATCACGATATGAAAGTTCTATAACGGACTGGTTTCGCGAAACAGAGTCGAGTTTGTAAAGAAGGCGATGCATTCTACAAATTGTCCGTAAATAAGACCCATTGAAAAGTTTTGGAAATTGATGGAAGTGAAACTTCGGAGTACTCCCTTAGCTCATTCGCAAAGGCGCGGCCACAAAGCAGCACCATGCTAGTGGCTAGGATCGATTGCAGCTCTGGTCTAAGAATTTTTTGTTAAGGAAATTTTTTCGACTCCCTGGGCTTGATTGTACTTGCAAAACAATCATCCCGATCAGAAGGGAACAACAAAATTATTTCAAGTTTTGTTATTCAGTTACGCTGTTTTCATAACCGAGGTTGTAAGAATTTGGAACACGGATGTTTTAAAATAACAGAAATCGTAACAAAAAATCCTCAAAAGGTAACAAAATTATAGTTTACTATAAATAGATATAACATAAACAAAACAAACTTTTACAAATTAATCTATTTTTTTAAACAGATTGTGCCTTCCACGGCATAATATCTTAATTTGTTACATGTATTTTATACAAACGTCCATATGCAAACGTCTTTAACAAATTTATATCATAATAAGTTAGTCGTATCGAGGTTTGTTATAGTTTTGTTATTTTTATGTTATACCCTTCTGGTCGGGATACTAATGCAAAAATGGTACCTGGCAACGAGAGCTCTTAGTTTATATCTGTGGAAGTGCATTTAGAACACTAAGTTGAGAGCAAGCAATAAGCTAATTCCGAAAGTAATAAGCTTGAAACGGTCAGGAGGAAGAAGAAGAACACGAAAACTTCGGAAATATGTTACAGAAGCCACTGATGTCGAAAAATTCAAAGAGCATTTGAATAACAAAACTTGAAATAATTTTGTTGGATCAGAAGGGATCGGGCAGGTATTCCCAGATATTCAAAATATCAAGTTTTGTTATTCAAGAGATATTTTGCTTGCAATTTTTAGGTATTTTGCTTGAGTATTTTACCCCGAGCAGGACCGAATAACTTGATAACTGGCTTTGGTATTTAGGAGCTCAGATTAAGAGGTAAAATACCTGAGGATCGTACCATAAAATTGTTCCCACAATGTTGTACGAATACCAAATTGAGGTAAGACAATACCAAAATAGTACCTCCAAGGTATTCCCAGGTATCCGAAATAACAAGTCTTGGTATTCGAGAGATATTTTGCTTGCAATTCTTAGGTATTTTGCTTAGGTATTTTACCTCTTAATCTGAGCTCTTTTATACCAAGGCCAGTTATCAAGATCAAAGTTAGGTATTCACATGCTATTTTCTCCTGCCTGGGACCTCTTAATCTGAGTTCTTTAATACCAACATCAGTTATCAAGATCAAAATTAGGTATTCATATGTTGTTTTCTCCTGCTTGGGTAGGCTCCATGCCATTTCTCAAAAGCGATGCTGGAATGGTATAAGGAAAATTATGGCCATCTTCGTACCCAAGGACCTGAATTCTCGAAACCGACCGCAGCTATTATTTGATCAAGATTTGATGAAACCATAATTAAAATTTAGAGAACCTGGCACACAAGTTGAAGAAATTGAACTTGTCAAAACTCAACAATGATGTTTTATTATTCACTTCAGAAATTTTAAGACAATTGTCGGTTTTTTAACAAATCTGTTTGCGTGTTGCAATTCTAACGTGGACAATCTTGCATTGACGTGCTAATTTGAGCAAAGCATCAAACTTATCACCACAACTTTGACCGGCAGGATTATTATTCAAGCGAATAATGGTACCTTACTTATGCTGGTCCAACGTCCTATTAGAACCGCACCTGCGTCACTATATTCCTTCATAAAACTCGGTTGAGGGTTGCTTGTCTCCAGTTTCTCGAATGTCCCAAACCTCCAAGATCCTGATCATATTAGTTCAACCACATAGCTCGCTGCGCTCCTCTGCGTATTGTATCGGTTGAATTTGAGGTAAACATATTTTTTTGCGGGGTTGTTGTCCGACATTCTTACAACATGTCCAGCCAATTGTACTCTTCCCGCTTTTGTGACTTTCTGGATACTGTGTTCGCCATAGAGCTGCGCCAGCTCGTGATTCATGCTTCTTCATACACCGTTTTCACATACACCGCCAAAGATGGTCCTAAGCACGCGTCGTTCGAAAGTTCAAGTGGTTGCAGGTTCTCTTCGAACATTGTCCACGTCTCATGTCTACGGGCAACAAACAACTGATCTTATCAGCGTGTGTGGAGTCCATAGTAAGCAGACTTCCGGTAATAATGCGTCTCCAAAATTCTCTGCTGCAGTTGTTATTCGACATAACCAATGGTCAGAGGTACACAAACTCATCCAATACTTCGAACTCATCTTCGTCGATTGTCGCAGTTCTGCCTATCCGAGCTCTATCACGCTAGGTTCCTCATGCCAACAGATGTTTTTTTTTTTTGATAATCATTTATTTGTACAGGCTCAATCGAATCAACTTTACAGAGCTAAATTTTCATATTTTTATACATCGTTTACTTAAAACTAAAGTTGGGGAGATAAAACAGATTACTCGCGGCCGTTTCGAGGTTAATAGGATCAACAAATTACGGATGGGAAAGAGGGTGGGAATTTAAAGTATGGATTACATTACACATTAAATTTAAATTCTAAATTATTGAAACACTTATAACTATACAATTTATGGGTTTCTTTTGACTTTTTGAAAAAGAAAAAAAACACACACACACATACACAGATAAAAAAACTTGAGGTTAACATACAGGTTAAACTAACAACAATCTTAGGCTAATGTTAGTCAAAAACACATAAATGAGTTTCATGTACTCCAAATCACGTACAACAAAAATATCTCGAATTGGCACATTGGGTTGTCTACCTCGAGCCCGAAGGGAATCATCAAGCCCCGATGTGACTCCACGATGCTCAGCACAAGACCAAATAACGTGATCTACGTCCTGATAGCCTTGTCCACACTCACAGAGATTGCTGTCGCTCAACCCGGTATAAATGAGTGTTCAAAGAATAATGATTGAACATGAGGCGAGACATGATACGAATGAAGTCTTGACCCACATCCATCCCCCTAAACCAAGATTTCTTTCACACCTTTGGGATGATAGAATATTGCCATCGCCCCAAATCTCCTTTACTCCATTTAAACTGCCAGCTGACGAGTGACTGTTGACGAAAAATAGGAAAAAAATCGATGAAGGCGATTTGTCGATCACAAATATCACCTTCCATAGCGCCCACCTTTGCAAGCGAGTCCGCTTTCTCATTGCCCGGAATTGAACAATGAGAAGGGACCCATACAAAGGTGATGATAAAATAGCGCGAAGATAAAGCACTTAGAAGCTCCTGTATTTTCATGAGAAAATACGAGAGGTGCTTTACCGGCCTCAAGGAGCGAATAGCCTCTATAGAACTGAGACTATCCGTGAAAATGAAGTACTGATCCGGTGTTAATGAGGCAACAATTTCTAGCGTTAAGTGTATTGCCGCTAATTCAGCGACATATACGGAACAAGGAGCATGAAGTTTACGATTGGCGCTATAAATTTCATTAAATATTCCAAAGCCTGCTGACTTCTCTATGAAAGATCCGTCAGTGAAGAACGATTTAGTGGAATCAATTTGGCCAAACTTTGTAGCAAATATCACAGGAGCAATCATAGGATGATGATGCTCTGGGATTCCTCGAAACTCCTGCTTCATGGATATATCAAAATGAATCGAATTGTCGAAATCAGAGAAGCAAACACGATTGGAAATGTTCCGCGAGGGGCTGACATCCCACGTGACAAGCATTAAAAATGTTTCACACAATTTACGAGACATTTGTTCTATGTACAAAATCCATCTTTACAAAACGAGTGAAAGCAAATTTACGAAAATAAATTTTCAGTGTATATATTGTCTATTGTTCTATAAGGTACTAGGTGGGTCTGTATTGAGTTATTGACGTCTATATTTAGTTATCTCAAATAATATTAATCCATCCAATGTATCACAAAACATAGCGATGGATTGAGCGGATTGGAGATAATGATATCTTTGAGTATAGGATCAAGTCTGCCCCGGTGGGTGCTAAACCAATGAGCCTGGACATCAATAAATAGAAACATAAAGTTGCGAAAAGGCACGAAATGCATCTACATACTCTTATTTCTACCAAATCCCTTAATCGCAACTTTAAATGGATTCGCATAGATTGTTCTTAAGAAGGATTGGTACAGTTGTAAAAATTGAAAGTTTATATAAAAAAGTATGCTTCAAGCATCGGCTGTGAAAGGTTGGGTTGATGCTTTTTTACGCATTTTTTTGATATATGGCGCGTTTGGTATTGTTTCGGTCATCTATAATTCGGCTATGTGAATAATCAAGATGTGGGGGTTCGCCGGGCTGGTGGACCGGTGATGGGGATCCATTATCTTTATCCATTAACCATTATCCTATTTTGTGATTGGCTCCAATAGCACTATTTGTATAAAAAGGTTCAAATCAGAAATAGGTATTAATATTTAAAAATAGAGGTGGGTTATATCAAGGATATAACCGCAAGTTTAACGTCAGTTCGCATTGGTATATCCGTTGTTATGAAATTTCCTTCCCTTATTTGACCTGCATTCGGGAGAGGCGGCAACGGAGTAGCAGCCTCGGGTGGTCAATCATGTTTATTATCTTACTCATGCTCATAGCTACGGATAAAATCTTCGAATAGGATAAAACAACTGCTGTCTTGTCTCTGAAACTGGGATATGAGTCGTTTCGTCTCGCCCGTAGAATATCATATGTTAGACAAATTTTAGTCTTTACAATTTAAAAAAAATCTCATGGATGTCCACTTTTTGTACTTGTTTGCTACATCTTGTCATAAAATCGAGGCAACGCGCTTTTTCATTGAGGCAAAGGGGCAATCTATCAAACATTAACACTAAATAATAACTAGAAATTAGACGAAAAATTAGTATTTTCCATTAAATTCCAACTACCTTTGCTTATCTTGACAGATACGCGTATTTCGTATACAATTTGCAAACTTCTTCAGTGTCTCCGATTAATAACGCGACTTGTATGAGACACTGAAGAAGTCTGCACATTGTAGAAGAAATACGATTATCTGTCAAGATAAGCAAAGGTAGTTGGAATTAAATGTAAAATACTAACTTTTCTTCTAATTTCTAGTATTTAAGCTATGTTCACAATGGCTTGTACGCGGAAGCGTAGTATCTTGTATGATAGCAGATATATATATATATATAATAATTAAGTGTATATATAACCTTATAGGTTGAAATATAAAAAAAATATGTTAAAATATAAATCCTGAAAACACCAGTAATGATAAAAATGATTATGATGATAATTGAAAAGAATAATAATGGCTATGAATAAACAGTGAGAAAAAAATGAATTTTAAATTTTAAATTATTTTAAAATTCTTGATGACCTGGAAGACCTGATAGATATGGGAATGGAAAATTATGATATGATGACAGGTCGCACCCCCATACTTCGCTATTGTCAAAATTACAACATTGCCGAAGCTACGCCAACCAGCGTCTCCATGTTTCAGTTGGCAGTCTTTTGTGATCATATGACTCGTGGAGGCGTGAGGTAGGAACTTGTGAGGACCGGAGGTCGGTCGCACCCTCCTTAGAAGTTTTCAACTCACCATTTGAAGCCCACTAGCAATGGGCGATATCGTATCGAAAATCTAAAGATCGATACTTTGGTTTAGATTTTTCGATTTTTTGAATCGATTCTAGAAGAATAAAAAATCGACAGCATCGATACATTTCTTTGGATTTTTCCATCTGATACCATGAAAAAAATAGTTCCAACTGGAAGCCGTTGGAATATACACGATCAAATGGTATGTCATACACAGCTCTTTCTCAATCTTAATATAAGCAAGTATCAAAATTATTAGCAATTTACACATGACAATGTTTTCCAGGTTCATAAATCTTCTGCAATTCTCGACTCTGACCATCTGGACATTTCGGGTGAACTACGATTTTTTCATTAACCAGTCGTACTGCGTGCTGTGGATACTCTTCAAGCGTGGGAAAGCATTCGCAGCGAATATCCCCACATTTACCCAATCGCTCGAGATTTCTTATCAAGAATGGTGACCAGTGTACTGCCCGCGAGATTGTTTTGTTGGTCAGGGTAAGTTATGGATAACAAACACACGTTAAATTCCTCACGCATGGCTCGACTGGTGTTCTTGAGTTCGCTCCCAGAAGTATACTGAAATAACTGAATCAGGAACCGAACATTTTGAATTGATAACCTGAATTATTTGTTTTGTTGAGCGATCGAATCATCGATTTGTGTGTCTGCAGAAGAGGTTGCTGCCTTTATATCAGAAGCATGGTACCCCTCCACTTTTTTGGCTGGATTTAGCGTCGATGCATTAAGCTAAAACAACTCTCAATTGGCTCACGGAAAGGGGTATAGATTTCGTTGAGAAAGACATCAAACCGCCAAATAACCCACAGCTTTGGTCCATCGAACGCTATTGGGCGATTGTGTGGAAGGTCTTTAAATAGTCTGGTAAAGCAACTGAGAATATGCAGCCGTTCAAAAACAAATTGGAAAGGGCGTCCAAGAAATGTTATGAAACATTTGTCCGTACCTCGATGAAGAGTGTTCGATCAAAAACTCGCAAATTCGTGAAAGAATAATATTAATTTCATCCCGTGTTCACAATGTTCAAGTTAAATCCCGTACAATGAAGAATCATCCATTTGCATGAATAAAACGTCATTTCTGTATAAATTGATATAAAAATATGTGGATAACTTATTTTCGATACAGTCCTTATGAGGAATTCATTCGCCATAAAATCACCTTAAAAAGTCACCAATACAAGAAAAAACCTCGAAATAACTAGTTAGTTATCTACTCACGAGACTAGCTTCAACCACAGGCCTTATGATGGTTTACTAAATTCCTTACAAAAATGTCTAGGGAAGTGTCATTTAATGCAAGATATGGAATAACAAATTTTCAAAGGTTATTCGCTAGCATGAGATTTTTTACCCACCATATACTCACTGATTCATATGTGTCGTTCCCCCAGGTTTTAGCTGAAAGAAGCGGATTATCAATTGACCAGTGCCTTTGGACAATCATGCTCAAGCTTTACCTTATCAGAAAATTTCCTCGAGATAGCGATATACACAACCTTTGTATTCTCGCTAGACTACTGATACAAAATAAATAATGGTTTCCTTACTCGAAATGGCCAAATATATCCCAGTGAGAATTCTGCTTTCTACTTAAGAACCGTTATTCTCTCCCCATCCACAGTTTCTAAGAGCATTACGGTTTTCATATCAGCAGACGAAAAAAATAAAATAAAAAAAAGTTCTCCTCGATCAGCAAACACAAACTTGTCTTGATTATTTCAACATTGTTTCTCTGATTGCCTTTGCTCTCACTTCACTTGATTGAGCACAATGAACTATGAAAATATCTCATCAAGCAAATTGATTGACCGTACTGCACACGATTCCCACTGACTGTGTGCTATTCCCTGGCATTGTGTCAGCACTACACCCAGCACTACTCGTCAGGTTGTTATCGTGTCTCGAGCTATATTTTATTTATCATGTGACGGGACAAGAAACACTCAGTCAATAGTACAAAAGACAGGAAAAAAGAAAAAGTTCAAGAAATAGTCCGGATTCCCTTCTTTTCTCGGGACCCAAAATAGTTCGGTATTGTTCGTATTATATGGTTCACTGGACGCCACCGGTCAATTGGCCATCGGTCAACAATTTTCGAATTCACCTTACGAGAGTCGTAGGATGGATGTGCACACAAGCCAAGTGTTCAGCACCAGTCAAAGGGACAAAACTTTGAACTATAGAGCAGCTCGTAAACAATCCATAAACGATAACGAAACGAAACGAAACGAAACGAAAGGGACCGTACGGTTTCGTTTCTTGGACTTCTTCCTCCGGTGAGTCAAGCTGCTTGGACCGTTTGTTCCGTAACACTCTATTTATGATGTATGAAGTTTTATGCATTTCTCTCACCCACCCCCCGCCTGCTCTGAAGCTGCACTCTTGACAGAGAAAACTTTTTCCTTGCCAAACGAAGACGATCGCTGCCATACTTAGGTGCATTTATGTTTTATTCATGAATGGCAAGTTTTAATGGAGCGGGAGGTTCGATGAAAAACATAAATAATATCGCGGGGAAATGAAATTTCCCGTTCAATTTGACAGCACAGTCAGAGCAATTGTTTATTAAAAGTTGGTTCACGTTCACAGTAAACTTACTTGATAAAAAAGAAACAATTGCTCACCACTGCAAACTCCAGCGGATTTACTCTTTAAAAGGACGTCGAGAAAATTCAATCATCTTCCTATAAAAATAAATCCGTACTGATTCGACACATCCATAGGCTTCGGTCCCTGTTGACTTTGCGTAGGACGTTTTTCTTTTACTTGTTCCTTTATCTTAGCCACAAAAAGGACATAAACCGCTCGAAATCAAATCGGCTTAACAATCGGCAGTAGGAAATCCTACTCCGGTAATAGGCGAACCATGTGCTAAAATGCTTTCTCATGCCGCTTATCGATTGAAATTTTTGGACAGTCCGGACGGTCAACTTCCGGCTTCTGGTTGATGTCGACAGGCGATGAAAAGAAGTTCAACATTGCTCCTTTGTTTCAAAAACGATACGGCTTTAATATTTCGATCGAGCCGTCAGGCACTAGTAGCACAAACATCGTGTATGAGCTCAGGGTACATAAAGCTTCTTCAATTTCCTGTCTCCCACCGTTGCGACAACGTCGTCTGACGCGTCTGATTGGGAAGAAATAGATCTGATAACATTGAAGTTTGTTCCGATTCGAGGTATGTACTGCTTTTTTTTTTCTTGCTGAATTACTTTATATTCATAATGCGAAAAATGGAGGGACCAAGAAAATCACTGGTCTCAATTTAGAAGCTGGCAGGGTCTTCCGGTATCCGGAAGTATGAAAAAATAGCAGAAAGGATGGTTGGGGAATGATGGATGTCTGCAACCCAGCACATCTATAATCATCAGATCGTTGCTAACTGGTGGCGCTGATGGCAATTTATTTCTGATTACGAGGGTCACACCCAAAAAATCAGACTTTGATGGGAGCAGTAATTATTCAGATGTTGTAGAAGTGAGGTAGTTGGATGATGTCCGCGTCTTATTGACTGTTGCTAGGATTTTTTTTCGGGAATTTTCAGCGTAACGTGCATAATGGACGTTCCCTCTTTATGAATTAAAACCCAAAACAGGTAACCAATTTAATATAACAATTTTTACGTGCTTTCTTCTTCTTCTTTTTATTCTAGGATTTGTTACATTTCTGCAGAGAGCATTTTTCCGGCTCTCAATTTAGTGTTTTATTTACACTTCCACGGCTATGCAGGTGGGAAATTCAACTAACCACATTTTTTTGCTATTGTAATGTGACAGGTGGGATCATTTAGCAAACAGCACAAAACATGCGCACCCTTGCTAGTATCTTCCTCATTTGAGCAATGTATGCTTGTTATTGTTTTTTAAAATCATAACAAATCCACCAGTGCACAGTGATCTTGATCCAGCGATTTGGATGACATCAGTATTTCTGGCTTAGCGAATATTAGAACTTTGATGCCTTAAAAAATGCTCAAGACTAAATGAGACATCCCAAGTAGCACACAAAACATCTTTAATTTTCAACACCTAGTTTTAATGTTTCATTTCAGTAAATCTGCAGTAACAAAAAGCATATTTTGTTACAGCAGAGTTTATTTCACGTATGCGATATACTAGGTATTTTATTAGTGTTGCTCACATGGTTTGCCAAGACAATTCAAAACAAACATTGGAGTTAGTCGAGACCTGTTTACCTTTGGAAACTTGCAGTTAAGTAATCTTAATCATGACGTTGCTTACTAAATATTTTCCAGTGTATGTGATGTTTATTATGAAGAAATTTTGACCTCCAGTGCAATATAATATATTATATACAAACTTGTTCCAATGAAGCGTTCTGATACTTAAGATCTCCCAAAACACGTTTTTTGAGCCACATGCGCAACTTAATGAGAACGCAACATAAAATCAATGAATAGTGCTACGTTTTTGCAACGTTCACTTACACATAACCACAACAGTTATGACGATTAAAATATCTCCAAATGAAATGCAAACTGCCGACCACATGTATTTTGATATTAATGAAAAAATAATCAATTCATAATTTGATCAGATGTTATTGTTAATATATATGCCTAACAAAGAAAATGGCTTAAAGTTTTCGTTATGCAACCGCTAAAGGCTATGATTTTTATAATAGTGGCTATTACTATTTAACTTTTAAACAAGGATCACTCAAATAGTGAGAACAAACTATTTTCATTCGCGGCCGTCCTAACTAATTAATTTCAGTAAAATAGCTACCTACGTAAAGCTGCATTATATTAACTTCCCAAACAAAATATATTGCTGTGAGATTACTAGTTGTGCGTAAGGAACATAAGTTGTCATGATGAAATTTTTCAGAAGCAGATAATGGCATCTACAAGAGAGGCTAGGAGTATAGACACTCAAGTTATAGACCGGACAACGTGAGTCTGGCACAGTTGATGTATCCAGAACAACTGTCAAATCGTATGGGAAATGCGAGGAAATGTTCGTTTTGGATACAACATGGCGGCACGTTGTCCGGTCTATTACTTGGGTGTCTATATCTAGGAGTGGACAGTTATTTATTACTAGAACGAATATAAATGAAGACAGAGTATTGATAGTTCCATTTAGTATAACGGCAGGTTAGAAATTGAAAGATACAAGTTGAAAACGAGCGGTGGGCATTTGAACGGTAGTAAAGGGTGATACGGTCAAAATTTGGTCAAGGGAAAACGCGTGTAAATCGGTGAAATCGTTTATTTAAAAAATCAAATCAAATTTCTTTTTCAAGTTCAATTAGTATAAAATTCAGGAAAAATATTCAGTTAGGCTTCCGCTTTTCCAAATCCGAATTGCCGGGCCTTACGCTTGACCCCTGCCATCAGATTTTGTACAGCCACCTTGTCCACCTTCTTCGCCGCAGAAAGCCAGTTTGCCTTGAACTGCTGCTCGTCCTTAGCAGTTTTTTTGGTCTTCTTTAGGTTCCGCTTGACAATAGCCCAGTATTTCTCAATTGGGCGGAGCTCTGGCGTGTTGGGAGGGTTCTTGTCCTTGGGAACCACCTGCACGTTGTTGGCGGCGTACCACTCCATGGCCTTTTTACCGTAATGGCAAGATGCCAAATCCGGCCAAAACAGTACGGAACAACCGTGTTTCTTCAGGAAAGGCAGCAGACGTTTATTCAAACACTCTTTCACGTAAATTTCTTGGTTGACAGTCCCGGAAGCTATGAAAATGCTGCTTTTCAAGCCACAGGTACAGATGGCTTGCCAAACCAGATATTTCTTTGCGAACTTTGACAGTTTCGTGTGCTTGAAAATATCTGCTACCTTTCCCTTCCTTTTGCCGTATAAAACTCCTGTCCCGGAAGCTGCTTGTAGTCGGCTTTGACGTAGGTTTCGTCGTCCATTACCACGCAGTCAAACTTCGTCAGCATCGTCGTATACAGCCTCCGGGATCGCGCTTTGGCCGTCGTATTTTGTTTATCATCGCGATTTGGAGTCACTACCTTCTTGTAAGTCGATAGTCCGGCTCGTTTTTTGGCTCAATGCACGGTTGTAGACGATACACCCAGCTTATTTGCGGCATCTCGGAGAGATAGGTTAGGGTTTCGCTTGAAACTACCGGCAACTCTCTTTGTCGTCTCAGCGGCTTCCGGTTTTCGATTTCCCCCCGATCCAGACTTCCTGGCTGTCGACAAACGTTCCCCAAACACTTTAATTACATTTGTAACGGTTGATTTGGCAACTTTTAGCGATTTTGCCAACTTTGCGTGCGAGTAGCTCGGATTTTCGCGATGCGCGAGCAAAATTTTGATACGCTGCTCTTCTTGCGTGGACGGCATTTTGACAACTGAAGAGTGAATTCCAAAATCAAAATAGGAGCAACATTCTACACACACACACCTTCAAAATGAGGGGTGTTCAGGTTTTTGAAATGCAAAATTGAAAGAAATACGTTAAGTTGATATTGACCAAATTTTGACCGTATCGCCCTTTATGCGATCGGGCACATATTCTTTTACCAAGCCATCCCAGTGCAGGGTCGGCAAAGGGGATGATACCAGTCAAGGAGATAAAAACAAATTCAATGATTTCACAAAATTTCACCCTATTTCAATAACAAAACTGTTGCTATGCTCCCAACTATAACCTAATCTATTCATCACATAGTAAAACGTTGGTATTGATAAAATTTAAAATGTATCAAAACCTGATTGTATATTTTTCAAATTGCTAATTTAAATCAATACCCAAGTAATAATATATGTATTGAAGAAATTCTATTGTTATGTATATGCAATAATCGATAGATCATAACCGAAAATAATTATAATAAAGTTGTTTTAAATTTGTTGAATATAAATTTGTTGCATGCAATTTTGTGTTGAGTCATGCGAATAAAGCTTCAAATGAAATGCTTAAAGTAGCAATAAAAATGAAGTTTTCGTCTTTTAAAAGTGACCTCCTTTACGCTATCATACGGTTCAATTTATCTGGCTAGTGGTTTTCATCATAAACAATTGCATAAATACCTAATTCTATTGATTTTAATCTAAGTTCAATACAAAAACATATCTAGAACGGTTTGATATTTGCCACCTTTACTAAGATAACTTAATTAAGAAACAGTTGTGCCTACAATTGGAATTTTTTTTTGTGTGACCTAGATCAAAATTATGGATAATCGAATTGCGAGCAATCCAGACATTGAATGCATGTAAGAGTAAGTAATACAAGGGTGTTTTTTTATTATTCCATTTGAACTTCTTAATGAAATCCCCACTCAATTGTTAAGTATAGTTAAGTAAAGAAACATGGTGTAGCTTCTGAATTATTCTAATTATTTGTTCTATTTGATTGAACATATTTGTTGAAAGCGTATATGACATTATTGTTTTATATGTATTGCCAATAAATTTTTTTTTCAATACGTTATGTAAATTTTCTGAAAAAGTAAGCAGCTGTGAGTTTGGTTTAATATAAAATTTATTACTATTTTACAATGTGGAATTCAGTTTTTTATAAATAATAAGTCATAACCTGGTCACTATTGTCCAGTTATCTATAATTTAGAGATTTCAGCATAGACAAACATCATAGATGCATTCACGTGTTAGGATTGGAATATAATTATTTTAGCCGGTAGTGTATTTGGTTTGTTCGTAGATGCCATATGTCAAAATTTTGCTATACAAAATGAGATTTTAAAATTTCACTTATTCCTCCACAGTTTGAACATAACATGAACATGTTATGATTGATTAATCTTCGAATTATTCAGAAATCTGATTCATCCATATGTAAACATAATTTTATACAAATTTTTCTTTTCCAAACTCAGAAGCAATGCTCTATTCTCAAGGATTTATTCAAGGGTGTTTACATTTTTCGTAGTAGAACAGAATTTCGATCCATAAATCTGAAAGCGTTTAAAAATAAAACTTTTACCTACACGATATTCGGATCATTTTGTTTCTCAATATTTTGATCACGAATATTTGGTTGATAAAGATATCTTTTAAACAAAAGCTATCCTCGCATTCATTTAGACATCGGTATCATTTCACTTCCTTGCAACGCGAATAAGAATATTCGAAAGTTTTACAAAATGCTATTGCAACTCTGTAGAAACAAAGTCAAGCTGCAGATAGCCTCCACCCTTGCGCTTTTTGCGTTGCTGTTGTGAATGATTTTGATGTACATAGCCAAACAAAACTATCCCTAATTTGTTTCAAGAGCGATTTTTATGCTCTTTTGAAACAAATTGTGCTACTTGGGATCCTTTCATTGGATTGACCAGAATCTTATTATTAGATAGAAGATAAGTATCTCGAATATGTTGAAATTCTACCTCCAACTGTTCTGATTCTGATTCTGAAAAGGATTAATGAATGACTAATGAAAACATCTTAAAAAAATGTACAGGGTGTCTCACCATAGGTGTCACTAAAACAAAATGGAATAACAGCAAAACAAATCAACCAAATCATAGCATAATTTATGCTATAGATACATGTTATAGAAAAAAGCCATATTCATTTAGTTCGAATCTCTCGCCCTTTTCATCGATAACTTTGCGCAAATGCTTTGTAAACCCATCGCAAGTGGCACGCACGATTTCCTGGGGAATTCGCTTGTGATGAAATCGGGCAAATTTTACGCGCACTACGCTTGTGTCTTCTTTGCCTTGTGAGCTGGAGCTTAGTCCTGCTGGAAACAATATGGTTTATTTCCATACAGCGTTGAAGCATGAGGAAGCAGATGGTTCTTCAAAAACTGCTCGATGTAATATTCAGAATTGATTTTTACGTTAAGTTGTATAAACATAGGAGGAAGTTTTCCTTTTCGTGAAACGGCGCCTCATACCATGATCTTCTACAGCTGGAATCTCTTGGAATATTGGCATGACTTTTGCCATACCCACGATCATTGGGTTGATTACGACTGTCCTGATGGAGGGAGAGCTTTTCATCTGAAAACAAAATCTCAGTCACCGTGTCGAACCAAAAGATTTCGGCCTCTTTGGACCCTGGCTTGCTTTTGACACTCCGTCAACCCGTGAACCAGTTGTTTCTTGTACGGCTTGCATTCCAGATCATGGCTGAGGAGCCTGCTCGTTAAAGCAGGGAACATTTGAAATTGTTTGCTCAATTTACGGCCAGATACGGCCGGATTAAGTCTTATTCGCTCTCTCACATATTTGATCTTTTTCTTCGTTCTGGTAGTTCGTCTGACACCTCCTTTGTGTTGAATATGGACATTTCCAGCTTTCTTGAACCGTTTAAAGGTAAGAGAGGACAGTACAAGGTCTTAAGATCAAATTAGATTAGGTTTAAAAAATCATGAAGAACCATCGTTTTGAATTTAAATCACATTTCATCTACAACGAAAACATCGTAATGCATCATACTCAATAAATGTTTCCTTAATTTCAGCTTCCATTCCCTCTTTATTCAAGATGTTGCTCAAACGTTGCGTTTTGTACCATCCTCCCCTACGAAAAACAAAACGCTTAGCTTTTGCAATTGTTATTTTGAAACTTGCTCCCCTATGGCTTCCATGGTAGCTGATAAATATAAATAAACGGAATCGCTTATATATCTTCAGCGATAAGCTGTCAAAAGAATACACTCAAAACTGGTATAATCAATTCCGCTGTTAAAATTACCGAGCTGAAATAAACCAAGACTGAAAAAAGGTGACACCTATTGTGAGCCATACTGTATGGTAATAATTTGATGGTTTATACTTATCTTTGCTCTGTACGATTATTTTTCATTTTTTCGATAAAAATTAATTTGAAATTTGAAATTTTTCAATCAAAACTCCCATGAATTCAGAAGAAAGTTAGTAATAATGTCGATGTTCAGTACTTCTCATTCTAAATTTGAATTCCGCTACGGTTTTTGTAAATTATTTGAAGTTTAAAGCAGTTCTTCGATTCATTGTTATTAAGTGCCATAGAACCTTGGATTGTACCATAAATGGACATTCGAAAGTTTTTCAAAAGTAAGTATAATAGTTTTCAGCATTTCATTAATGCAAAACGGTTGAGTTTCTCGAATATTTAACAACTTTCATATAGTTTGACGATACACCGTTTTGGTTTCAGACTACTCAGATACATTTCACTTGATACGACGACACGGCACAATGATTTGAACATACACCAATTTAAATACAATTTCCTTATTAATTCTCAAATAACTTAACAAAAAACATAATGAAAAATATAAGTAACAACAATTTGTTTGCATGTATATAAAGCCTATCTACGATACATTTCGGATATCAAAATAATAGCAGCAAAAACAAAATTAACACATAATTCAACAAAACAGATTCTTTATATCACAATAATAGAGTTATATCTACATTAGACAGATGATTAAGTTGTTAAACCTTCTTTCTGTAAAATTCTCGAAGTTTCTGTGGTACACCCGCCGTCAGGCTCCTTACGGTATTCTCAGATACGCCCGCTATGACGATTCTGCATCTTCTCTTAAAATCATCAATACCATTTCCTTTCTTCTTAGTTTCAAAGAGTATCCGCTCAACTAGTGCCCAGTACTTCTCTATCGGGCGAAGCTCTGGACAGTTTGGCGAATCGGATGGTTTTTGGTACGTATGCTATTTCAGGACGGATTTTGCATGGTGGCAAGAGGCCAAATCAGGTCAAAACAGAGTTGGAGAGGCTGGAGAGTCGTGGTTTCTAATAAACGGTAGCAACCGCTTTTGCAGACATTTTTTCTCTTACACATTCTTTTTGACAGTGCCGGTAGAGACGAAACTTCCAGATTTTCAACCACAACTCCTTATGGCCTGCCAAATCAAATTCGGGCACATTCTTTGTCCGGCAATGCTCGGCAACGGCGTTCCTTCCAATTGTGGTATAAATAGCCAAACCCGAAAGCTGTTTAAAGTCTACGAGTAAGTATGTTTCGTCGTCCTATCTTATACAAGAAATGTTCGCAAAAAAATTGTATAATGCTCCTTAGCACGACTTTTTACTGTGAAATTTTGATTTTCATCACGGTTGAGCCTCTGTTTCACTTTGTATACGCATGTACGTACGTACGTACGAACAGATTGGGATTTTTCTCAATAATGTCTACCACTTTCTTGTCCATAAGCTTGAAACGCAAAGAAAGAACCTTCTTGCCCATTTGTCGGGAGCATACGTTTCAATTTGTTCCACTTCTAACCTTCCGATCCACAGTCAATCGCAGGTCAAAATATTTGCAAACAAAAACCACGGTACCCTTGGGTAGTTTTAGTTTCTTGGCAAGATTGCGTACCGATTAATTTGGATTTTGGTGCCGTTGGTACAAAATGTGTCTTCACACTTCCACTTGATTCGACGCCATTTTGCTTAATGTAACAAGAATGTTAATTAGAGATTGACTATTGATTGTCTAGTCTTTATTTTAGAGACTTTTAAATTCAATAATTTAAAATCTTCACTGAATGAAAAGTTTTTGAAATTTAATGTGGACAAGCTTTATTGTTGTTACTGGCTAACATTCGTGAACGGGCTATCGCGCGAAACGTCAATGAGTACTCTTTGGAACACGGGGCGAAGGTTGTGTAACCGAACTACGAACAACGAGAGCGAGGAGTACTCGGACCAATGGATCCTCAAGTTCACGCGAAAAGTGTGTATTTCGAAACAGGAACACAAACTTTTACCAAGCATCCTTATGCGGAGTAGGTCAAGGCATGATCGAATGCACCACCTTGACTGGTAAAAGTTTGTGCACTTGATCGTGCTCATATACTACCGATAGCTTTTTTTTTTAAATAGTTCTAACGAACTGTCTATTTGTACTCCCAAATCCCCTACATGGGAGAGAAACTATCTCCCGCTCCTTTTGGGTTTATTTTTGGCATACGACTTCTGCTCTACCTAACATCCACTCGTCGTCTATGACTTATAGACCTCGGAGGGAAAGGCGGAAAGCGTTGTATGTACTGATCCCCACCAGTACGGTTAATGGTAAACCCCATTACGGTCTTTCTACACTGATATAGTGTTTCCTTGTATTCTCCCGTACGCGGGGTAACGATCTGTGATGATGTTGTTTTTGAGAAAGACTATATCAGTGTAAATTGAATAACCCAATTCAAAGTACTTATCAAGCTTTCTACAGGATGGCTTGTTAAGAAGGACGCGTCACTCGCACTGCAACTGTTGGAGTAGAATTCACTGCATGACAATCGATTCGGTAAGATAGAGAAAATTATGTTTCTAATCCCCTCCTAGGCTCAGACAGTCAAGCAAACTTCCAAGAATACAAGAAGAAACAGTTCAGCACAAAAATCACAGCTCGCTTACATTTGCGACTTACGTCGATTTGAAAAGTGATACTTGATTTTCCTGTTTTGATAATATTGGATAAAATGATTATATAAGAGGTTAGTAAAGGGAACACAAGCCAAAAGCTTTAAACTCAAAATGTATGTTGGTTAGAAGCTAATGACTAATTATTGGAACAACAATTCGAACCATTTTTGTTTTTTGAATCGGTGTAAGCACGGTTAGTAAAAGACATTCTCCGTACAAATTGTAAATTAACTCGACGGCTATATTATACTTCAATCCAACATTGCTGTTAAATTAATGTTTCGACACATAACAATACTCGTTGGATGTTGGCATGGCGGTTCGATTTTTAAACATGGGGAAAAATCTAAGGTTTTTTTTAATTTTTTTATTGTGGATCAAGAATAGACTAGTTTAATGATGTTGCAAGAATTTGACGGGTGTTTAAAAAAAAACTTTGGGGGAAAGTAGAGAAGATCATTTTTTCGTCGTTCAGGCGTAATGTCACAAAGTGAGGTGGAATCCAAAAATGGAATTAACGTGGAATTCTCTCTCTCTCTCTTTCTCTTTCACTCTCTTTCTCTCTCTCTTTAAAAACCAAGCTTGTCCTCACTTTCTTTAAATCCTGTTTACACCTATGCTGCATGGACCCTTTATATCGCATTCACCAAGTCATGAAACGGGACCAACGGCTTTACTCCCCTTCCGAAGGAAGATGTGACCAAAGATTCTTCCAAGTAGCAGTCTCGGTTGCCACTACACCACTGGCAACTGTAGTTACATAGACACCAAGCAGATGATGCTTGAGACTAACATACATCCTCAATGTGTAAAACCTGAAGATTTCAAAATAAGATAAAAACAGTGCCGGCCCACCCAAAACGCAGGTCAAACAAGGAAAGAGTATGAATGTGTTGACGTGGAACTCGGTAATATATTCTGGGATTTCCTGGCGTTTTCCCCAATATGTTCTGTGATGAAAATCCAAAATTTCGAAAACGGTGGAGGATAAATGGTAAAAAAGTTTGCTAATCTGGCCCGGTCAGCAGGAATGAACTGAGCGATGTTCTAACAGCGGAGATCAAACCGATGTCTGGAATAACAAAACTTGTTACTTATATGATACCAGCTTGTTATTTTCCTTTGCTGAGGTCTCTGGTGTGCTATCATAACACTTCGATTTAGAGCCTAGAGTGGCCATGAACATATTTAGAAAGAAACCCTGGCTATATGGATATCAAAAGTTATGAAATTTCTCCAGTAGGATTATCTCAACATTTTGTGGCTATCTGATTATTTGTCCTCGGACCTGGCTTTCCGAAACTGGTTTCCGTGGGGCCTCGAGTGGCCATGAACATGTTTAGATGGAAACCCTGGCAATATGGGCTTCAAAATTCATGAAATTTTGACAGAAAGCTATTTTTCAACGTTGTGTGGTCATCTGATAATTTGTCCTCGGAATAGTAATTTCGAAACAGGTTCCCGTGATTCCTCGAGTGGCCATGTACAAAACTAGCCACAATACGTTGAAAAATATCCTACTGAAGATATTTCATGAATTTTGATACCCATATTGCTGGGGTTTTCTTCTTAATATGTTCATGGACACTCGAGGCCCACCGGAAACCTGTTCCTTAAAGACAGGTCCGAGGAAAAATTATCGGATGGCCACTAAACGTTGAGAAATATCCTGCTGGAGGAATTTCATGAATTTTCTAAACATGTTCAAAGCCACTCAAGGCCCCACGGAAACCTGTTACAGAATGGCCGTTCTAGGATCAAGTCGGGATACGGCCCACAATAGAATAAAAATAGTTTCTAGGAACTGTTCCAAAGATTCTGACATCTATTCCTGGAGATTCAATAGAAGCCCGGATTTACAGGAACCAAATAAATTTAAATGATCAAAGCCAATAATGTCCCTGAAGCGAATGCATTTTTGAGTCTAATGGGGCCAAAAGAATTTAAATTGGTCAATAATTGCCGGAGTTATAATCATTCAAATTTGGTGGGTATCCGGGTACCCTTTCGATCACATAAGTGTTAAGCACACATTCGAAGCCTTTTGAGACCAGTAAACTTTTTTTTTCTTTCTTTATCCTAGTGCCTTTCAGCCTTTGGCGGGTTCGGCACTTTGACCAGTAAACTAATGACGTTGATGCTGGTTTTGTGTTATTGTTAAATCAATGCCTATTGTTTGAAATTCAGTCTTTTCACCAATTTAAACCTTGCACTACTATTTACTTACCATGGCATCATGTAATAGTAGGAAGTTGGTTATAGTAAGTTAAAAAGCTCTAAAATTGGTTGATTTTAATACCTGAAGTAAGGACTTTAATACGTTATTGTTCATACTCTAATTGTTATGTTTTGTATTGTATGTTTTGTATATGAGCAGAAATGGCATTTTGCACTAATGTTACGCCGGTGCGTGAGATTTGTACCTTTACAGAGGATACAACCATAATTCACCTCAGATCAAGCAAAGTGCTCTTTTATTCGGTGAAAAATAGACAGAGTGAAAGTATGCGCCTGTGATGGGATTACCTGGAATGAGTGAACCACACTCTCTTTTAAATGATCGCGCTCACGTGCTCTCCTCTGTCTTCGCCCACGTGCTCTCGCCTGCGATCACTGCCGCGTACACTGGGGCGAGGACGCACCAGTGCTCTTTCTGTGATTCGCTGCTGCGATTGAAAGTTAAAACATCGTCGAAGATGCAGAAAATGTCCGAAAAATGGAAGCGGGAAGAAACATTATTCTTTCTTCCTTTGTGATGTAGCGTCAAAGCGAATTTGCAATCACTACTGTATATTGGCAGAAGAGCCCACGCCAGTGAGTTCACTGGGGCGCACGCGTCATAGAGTTTAACTGCATTCACTTCTGTGAATTTGACAGCTCTTCTTCTCACTCTAGAGCAATCGAGTGTAGTGTGAATAAAAACCACTTTTTTTCCACTTACATGCGCTACCCGCATGCAAACACGGTTGTGAATACAAACAAGAGAGAAGAGCTCCCGTTGATATAGGAAGAGTGTGTGGAAAATTTAAAATCTCTCTCTACCACACTGAGGATATGGACATCACTGCTCATGAGGCACCAAGAGTGGACAGTAATGTTTGCTTGAATGAAAGATATGAAGAGAAAGTGTTGAAAGTTCCGTCAGTGTATCAAACTCGTCAGTGTATCAAATTTGTCAAATTGTCTCTATTCGTCCGTGTGGGAAACAACCGTTCAGATGTGTTGACGCTTGCTTCGACGGCGCTTCACATTCATTAAGTTTTCAGATAGTAAAATGTTTAAAATCAATTGTCTTCAATATTGGAATCGTCGAATTTCCAAGCTCGACTAGAGCCAACATTTTGGAAATCGATCGTGAAGTGAGATGTTGTTATTAATGATTCAAAGAAACGACGAACTTCGAACATTCAAAATTTTGACAAATTTGTACGCTGTTTGTTGAACATCATTGAAGTAATAAAACCAAACGATTTACTTATCCCTTAGGGACACTCGATACTTCGACTTGATGCGTTAGATAGAAAGTTCGAGCAATAGAGCTTAATGTAGTTAATTCCGTAATTTATGAATATTAGAACATGTTATGGATGTAATAAACATTCAGTTGCTGTACTACGAAAGTTCTGTTGATGTTATAAATGATGGGAAAAAAATATGGATCTTCTTACTCTAAGTACCAATTTTTGCCAGCAGTTAGTGTACTCGAAAATATTTGAAATGTTGTTGAAGTATTTAAAGCTTTAATCAATGTATTTTCTTTTCAGCGTTTAGTTTTTTGCCGTGTCTCTCACTTGAATTATATTCTCAGGAAAACCGATAAACCCAGCCACTGACATATTGGTGCAACAAAAGAAACGAAGTCAGCCATTTTCACCATGTTTCAATTTTACAGATCGAATTCAACGAAATTAAACAAAAACTAAATTTCTATTCCATAGACCACCCACATGGAAAACAAGATTTGAAAATAATTTGTAAAAAGTCCTAAAGAAAGCAATCAAGAAGAGCATTGTTCTACACCATCCTGCTGATTGAAGTTGCAATAAAGTACGAAAGAAATGCAGCGACCAACGCGCTCGAACTGTGAGTAGACTGACGTGGCGTTCAGTAATTAACTGGAATTAAATCAAAACTCTCTTCGTTATCAAATTACTGTTTCTCCTTTTTCTGCAAGCAGGCACCCCACTCCGACGGCGAAGACGAAATGTGTTTTTCGTCAGAGTCAGTGCGAAAGTTTGGTTTTATCACACGTACCCAACAAAAACAGCACCAGTCGACGTCGCTGTCCGTGGAGATTCTGGTGGTTGGTGTTGTGACGGCGTTAGTGTCTTTAAGAGCAGAAATAAAACCGGTTCCATTTCTTTCTGTGGTGAATGATGGTAGCACAGAGTGATGGCGGAATCCGGCATGCTAAATAATGCAAAGTCAATAAGTGACAGGCATCGTTGCTTTGGTGGAAATGATTTACTTCACCCTCGTTAAGCAGGCGTTAATTGAGGCCGTGTGATAATATTCGTAAGTTTAACCAACTCACAAAACTGCTCTTTTTCGGGACGATCGAAAGTAGTGACAGAATAAAATTTACATTGAGATAAAAACAGGTACCGTTTTTTGGGAATATAGTTGAGAGCGGTTTTATGTATCTTCTCACAGGATTCAGAAGAATACGCCCTCCATTTGTTTCAAGTCGTTTTTGACTAACTTTCGTGAAAAGCGTGTGATACAAATAAAAGAAAATTTCGTTGGGATTTGACAAGTCGAGAAATAAAAACATCGCCTCAAATTAGATGGTTGTTTTTGATTTGCTGACTGTCATCTAATTTGAGATATCTATCCTCAAAAACAAGTCAACATTTAGTCACATTAAGCGTGCAACAGAACGCAATTCGGGTTGGTATTGTTGGAGATATAAATGGAGTGATGTAAGACTATGTGTGCTGCTGGTTTAAATGCTGTATGCCCTAAATTCAAAATTCTCATAGATTTACAATTGAATATATTGTAACCATACAACAGAATCTATAGTATGTACAATTAAAACTATTTGTTCTCCAAACGATAGGGATGAAAATAGGGGTTATTGTTACTACAATAGAATCTAATGTAAATTGAGACATCAACAATAGAAAAGGGGGGTTGTTATGTATCTTCACTATAGAAAAAATCATTCGTTCATTCATTCAATAATTCATCGAACAAATTTTAATTAATTACTATTTATTGTATTGTTTCACAATTGTTGAAAATTCTAGCATATGGAGTAAATTTGTAGATCTATGGCAATGACAATATGCATTTCTAATATATCTGATTACGAACAATAAGATTCATGGTCAAAAATAGAGTTTTAGTGTAATTTAATATTATTGTATTGTTATTCGTATGATTATTTTTATCCCTGTCACTAGTGTTAATTTAAGTGAGCCAACGCTAGTTTTAAAATAATATTTAGGAAAAACAAAAAATTGGGATAAATGTTATTTCAATATTTCTTCAAATTATTGAAACCTGAATAAGATTTGGTTCATTTCGGTAGAGCATAAAAAAGATGCGGAAGTTTGAAAGTGTTGCAATAATAATTGACTCAACCTTGCAACTATAATAACACGTTTTGCCTACATCAGTTTATTCCTGAACACAGGTTTATCAAGTTTTATTATTTCTGTTGTTGTACATTTCAACAAGCATAAATTATAAAACAGGGGTTCAAAAACTGAAATATCAATCCAAATCGTAAATTTTCGGTTTACGAAAGACTGTTGTTTAGTTATTTTGTGTTCTAACATATGTTTAGTTGCATCTCTCAATTCCTGAATATACCATCACTGTATGGAAAATGATAGTTTGACAAAACAATTGCTAATTTGACAATTTATGCACCTTTTATTTTAAAATTACTGATTGTTTTACCAAAAATGCTTTCACAACCTCACGAATTGCCTTACCGGACTAAGCTTGAAACTTGGGCATAGCCATAGATACATCTTCTGTGCTTTTCGATCAGTGCCTTCTCGGATTGTGCCAGACCGTTGAATGGAATGAAAAATCGTCGAATGGACAAAATATCTAGATAAAAAAGGCATAAAATGGGTAAACGGTCAAATAACCGCGAAAAGGTCAAAAGAGTTCCCAAGTAGCACACTTGTTGCAAATCTATCAAATTTACAACGATGTGACCTAATTAAGTCACAATAAAGTTGCTCTTAACCAATCATGTCAATTTTGTGTTGCTTGGGTTCAAATGATTCGAATTTATCAAGTATCATAAAGAAAAGACGAAACCATGTTTGAATCAGATCTTCAGGGAAATTGTATACTATTGTTCTATTGTCATTACTAGCTGATCAGTTAAATTTCATTTCATTGTATGAGCCTTCCTCATTCCGAGAGGTGAGAGGGTCTTTAACAACCAAGAAAGAAATCCTGCCTCGAATAACCTACATGCTATATTTGGTTACTTACTTGATAAGCTCTCAATTAGGCAGAAATTTGTGTTTAATTTGTATGAGAGCCCCCATTATAAAATGGAGAGGGGACTATTTATCATTAAAACCTTACCCGGCCCTGCATTCGAAATTTCACACCGATCGGTTCACTTTATGTTTAATTTGTATAAGAGTCCACTCCCTTAAAGAGAGAGCAGGAGTCTCAAATCACCAAAGAAAGAAATCTTGCTTTCAAAACTCTCCGCGCTTCAAATTTAATTCCATTTGCTTGATTAGTTCTCGATTAATGCAGAAATTTGTTTTTCATTTGTTTGGAAGTCCTTCTTTCCATAAGAAGGAGGGGTCTTAAACCATCAAGAGAAGCTTTTCCATCCCCAGAAACCCCTGAATACGAATTTTCATGCCGATCGGTCCAGTTGTTTCCGAGTCTATAAGTGTCAGAAGGAAGAAAGAAATACAGAAATTCTGCCTCCAAAAACCCCAAAATGCCAAATTTGGTTCCAATTGCTTGATTATTTCTTGAAATATTTCGAAAGTTGTGTGTCATTTGTATAGGAGCTCCCTTTGATGTCCTCCTACAAACCAGTTCAATATGCTTCAAACCACCATAGAATCATTTTGCCTCTACACAAACCATCACATGCCAAATTTGGTTCCATTTGCTTGATTAGTTCTTGAGTTACTAAGAAATTTGTGCTCCATTTGTATGGGAGCCCTCCCTTCCAGAATGTGAAGGGGTCTTCAACTACCATAGAAACATTTTTTTGTTTCATTTGTATGGAAGCCCCCTTTTTCAGAGAAGGGATGAGTCTCTTACTATCATAAGACCCTTCTCTGCCATCATACAAAATTTCTCGTCGATCGGTTCACTAGTTTTCGATTATATAAGGTTCAGACAGACAGACAGACAGACAGACAGACAGACAGACAGACAGACAGACAGACAGTAACGTGAGTCTTTACCGACTGTCTGTCATACATTTCGATTAGTTGGGCGGATTGGAGATAGTAGATTAATGGTTATTGGATCAAGTCTTCCCCGGTTAGTGCGAAACCGATGAGCCTGGACATTCATATTAACATAAAGTTGCCAGAAGGCAGGTAATGCATCTACGCGCTCTTATTTTAACCAAATCCCTCAATTGCTATTTTCAAAGGATTAGCATGGATTGTTCTTTAGAAGCTTCTTCTTGATTGATACAGATATTAGTTTCAGCGGTGACATAGTTTGTAAGGGAACGTCCATTAATTACGTCACGCAAAAATTGACTTTTTATAAACCCCCTCTCCCCCCTTGTCACGTTTTTTGTATGGACCTTCAAATTTTTTTGTATGGATCGTCACGTTTCTCAAATCCCCCCTCCCCCCCTACTGTGAGACATAATTAATGGACCTTCCCTAAGATACAATAGTAAAAATTTAAAGATTCCAAAAAAGGGTTTGCTTCGAACATCGGCTGTGAAAGGTTGTGTCGATGCTTTACTACGCACTATTTTGCTATCGAGCATGGTGCGTTTCATATTGTATCGGCTATGTCAGTAGTCCTGTGAGCATAGAAAAAAAAACAACAAAAACGATTCCTGGTGAGATGTGGTGGTTTGACTGGGTAGTGGACAATTAATTAATTGTGATCCATAATATTGGTTCACCATGCTCAGCGTACCACCATATCCTGGAGCTAGTAAACCGCTATCCCATTTTGTGAGTGGATTTAACAGCATCTTAATGTTGGAATGAATCGATCCAAATCGGCTTTCATGCGTTGGTAAAATTAATCTTGTTTTTCTAACGGAGAACCACCATCACACTTAGTAAGTAGCTACTATAGCATCCTTCCTGTTGGTTTAAATCGGTTCAAATCGGATTTACAGCATTATAGAAAATCACCTTTTTTTTAATGAAAAACCACTGTTATACTTTTTGAGTAGCCCCAACATCCTTGCTGATGGTATCAATCAGTTCAAATCAAAAATGAAATATTTAAATATTTTACTAGACATAGCGTGCATTTAACTTATCATTTACCACAATGATCCCGGTTGCCACCAAATCTTGTTGTCAATTATAATATAAGTCACTTTCTTTTTCCACATATAAATGTTAGGCAACCCGTGTAGTGCTGCCAATAGAACCATCTGGTGATAGAAAAGGCAATCAAAATATATTTTACCCTTCAATTAGATTCATTCTACCGTGTTACCACGATAAAACTAAAATACTCTTTTTATGAGTATTGTTTGCTCACACAGAAAAAAAGTTCGATAGTCAATTTCACCCTAATTGGGGATTAGGATGATTAGGGAAAAATAATGATATTCATCCGACTTATAGTCCGACATCAAAATAGTTGATTCAGCATTTACTATAATGTCAGAATCGTCCCTGTAATCATCCCTGTAACCAAGTCAATAATGTGATGATGAAAATGTCTTCGACAATTTTCCTGGTGATTGTAACCATTACATGCAAGAGTCATCTAGACCATGATTTCATTGTCGGTACAACCATATAATTTTTCTCAGAATTTTTTGAGAATGACGCCGATACGTCAAGGTGTACTCTTTCACTCCTAGAAGAGAATTACTTTTCCCATTTCAATGAAGCAATGTCAGGAAACAAGACTAGTTTTACCCAAACTGTATAATTTTTTGAAACAAATACATATAACTTTTTTTTTTATCAAGATGATATTTGCTATTATAAAATGCTGCGTAAATATTTGTTGACAACTATAATCAAATAAATATTGTGGTTTTTTTCTGTGCGTGTAATGAGGATCATTTTCAAGCCAAAAAATTAATAATAATAGCAAACCACAGCAAACCATAGTTGCATGTTGCTTTTGTCATGACATTTGCAGCTGGCAGCAGGTCGGAGTTGTTCGGAAATCGTTTCCTTAGTTAGGGCCTTAGTTTAACAATGTGTGATGCGTTTTAAATTTGTCTGTTGAGTACTTATGGAATATTACGCTAGGTAAAATAAAAGCTGTATAGCTTAGTTTGAGCGTGTGTAATTGCCACGTTTCTCACTTATGGCGCCACAAGCGCAATAAAAAGGGGCGCCTTTAAAAAATGTGAAATGACTTATATTGTTAATCTTTGCTGTTATCCAACAATTCAGTGATTTCTCGTGAAAGCGCAGAGTGGGTCTCGGCTTCCAATAAAACGAGTATTACGAGTATTACGTACCCTTACCTTATTTGACCTGCATTCGGGTGAGGCCGGCACCTTAGTATGGGATCACAAGATTGCCTTAGTATGGGATCACAAGTTTTTACAAATTGAGGATGTAGTCCTGAGCATCATCTGTTGGTTCCCTGTGCAATGAAAGATCTGGCAGTAACGGAGTAGCTACCTCGGGCGGCCAATCGTGCTCATTATCATGTCCATGCTCATAGAAACGGATAAAATATTCGAATAGGATAAGAAAATTGCAACTCCTAGCTCTGATTAGCTTGCTGGCTTACTTGTGTAATAACACGCTCACAGGCTTATCAAATGACTGGTCTGAAAATCTTATACGAGGCGTCTCTTCTTGCCCGGATAATATTGTAGCATGTGCTCCATTAAAATCTCTTGGATACGGAAACAACATCTTAAAATACGGAATCAAACTGTAAGATATGATTAGCATATATTCTGAATAATACAGTACCGTAAAATGGGGCAACATTCATCAGCTTTACCGTTACCGATCAGTTCGGTCCATATAAGGCCTTTTTGACGTTGAATCACCTTTCCGTTTCTGGCACATGCAGAGGAATAACTTTCCTTCTTACTTGTACTGCTTTGATCTAAAAGACGCTGTAGTGTGCGTGCGTTAAAAGTCACAACGCCCAATTAAGCTTATCCCGTCTGGGTGTGGTAGTATGCTTTCTGTAAATGTGGTAGTGCGGTTTGGACAAAAACAAAATAAACATCTTTTCTATCGCGAATCTCAATGAAAATGTTTGGGTTACCTGTGGAAAAATAAGCACTTTTTAAACAACGATAGGCACGAAAGTGTGCGTTCCTTAAACGGTACTAAGTTCAATAATATATAGTTCAAATGAACATTTTCCGTTGACACATTTTTAAACTAGGGTAGGAACTGGCTTAATCAGGGGTGACTGTTCATATCAGTTGTTCGATAATAGGTCTGAAACTCTTACATTTTCTAAATTATTTCACATTGAGTGATACCAACACAAACTCTATCTATCGGGCTAATGATTCAATGTATATATCACTGGTGGTTTTTTAGATGATGTATTTTGAATATTCAAAATGACAGTTATTAATTAGTAATCAATCACTAATTAATAACTGTCATTTTGAATAATCAATAGTTTTCAACCTGCTCAATGAGTTCGCTTAAACTTTGGCTTTGCGTATTTTGCATTTGGTCGCGTGTACTGGAAGGAATGTCTTCATCATGTCATTTTCGCATCTAGGCGTGTTGCCAGAATGTGATGTTGAATATTTAATTAAAATTAATTTCATATTTATATAATCAAAAAACATTATTTATTTCATGTTTCTTTCAGTCATACGAAGTTTATCTATGCGTATGGTTATCATCATCATCACCATCATCAGGCACCATTATATGCAATGGAAAAATATGTTTCGTTTTAAATTTGCTCGTTTCCAAACGAACATGCTCATTTGGATTTACCCAAAATTGAGTAAAGTTAACCCAAAATCATAAAAATTGGAACTACTCAAAATTGGGTAACCGATTCTAAACCCAAATATGGGTGAACCCACATTTTATTTGATTATGGGTTAGATCTACTCAATATTATAAAATGTGATTTTTATGGAAATTAGGTAAAATATTTAAAAAAGATTTTTCTTGTCTATTCTTTAAAAACAAATGCCTTTCATTTATTTATAAATTCATTAATAAATTAACACATACAAACATACATATAAACAAACAGCAACGGAGTTGGCCAGATAGGAGCTCAATCTGTGCACGGCATCCAGCAGCGAGATTAACGTGGGGTAGCTCTCTTCCAGGAGTTGATCCTCAGCAACAATCATCACGGTGTCCAGAACCCGGTGCTGGTGCGCATCACTCACGCTTTTCGGGAATCCGATCAGCTCGAACAGGCTCTGCTGAAAGCGGTTAGTTAACTTTCGCTGATCACCACGTCGCTTTGAGAAGCTTCGTTTGATGAGTTTACTAAGATATCAAAATAATATTTTTCTGATTTGGCAGGCATTTGGCCATCATCGGTGCGACTAAAATCGTGATGGTCAGGATGCATTCCTTTGCCTTTGCGACAAGTGCACCCTTATAGTGAAATAATAGTAAGTTGCCATGCCCAGCTTCTGTTTTGAACACATTACACAAAATTACCTGAATTCTAAAGGACGAATCACGGTTTTTCACCGTAAAACTTTAACAAAAGTACAAATATGTGTCCATTGTACAAACAGAAAAAAAGATTTATGAAGAATAGAGTGAGATTCACCCAGTTTCATAAATCGCCTTACACATGGTTTGACATATCAACCTGTTTTATGAAAATGGGTACAAGTTACTCAATTTTGGGAAAATCCGAATGAGCGTGAAGTATCACGTTTATCATCACAGCCGCTTTGGCCGGCGACGGTGGTGTAGTGGTAAGCGTGACTGCTACTTGGCATCCCAATGGGGCTGGGTTCAATCCCGGTTGACGTCGGTGGTTTTTCTGAGGTGAAAAAAGTCTGGTCTTGTGTGAGTCAATCATTACTAGACACGCTTACTAGTAAGAAGTTCTTAAATACATTCTATAATGTGATTTAAAAAGCAGATTACAAACAAAGCCTGATAAAAAAGCGCAATTGTTTGCTTTTTTTAACGTTCCTTCTACATGGACTTCAACTCAGTATTCTTTAAACAATTGCACTGTTGTTTGTACATAGCTCAAGTAACTATGTATGCTTAACAGTGGTGTTTTGACAATTTACAATTTACATAATGATGTACAGAACCTTCATAAAACCCTAAATTTTTAAATGGGAGGGTTCTCACCATATTATGTGTTTGAATGAAATTACGAAATGTTTCAACCAGAAAAAATATCATAAACAAAAATCAAATTCGACTATTCAACTACACTTAGCATGATCGTGCCTTTGCTGACCGAGCTGAGTTTGTTTTAACGAGTATGAAACTTCTATATTCATACCCCAAAGCGAGGATAAAATTTAAAGGGCAATAAAACCCAGAACATGACACGCCAAACAAATAGTGCAGTGCTACACTCCATTAGAGTTTTTGGCTCGGCAATACGATCTACTTGCTTTCTTGCTTTTGTCCGATAATTAACCGTTGGCTGGGTAACTATGTTGTTTGCGTAACTTTGCAGCATCCACAGCTCTATCAACGATCCGGCCGTCCCACTCCGGCGGGTTCCGAGCCAAGAAGCCGGAAAGTAAACCAACTCCCGGATAATCCGAATGCAAAAAGTTTTTCCAGAATGTTCTTTTGTTCTATTTAGTTGGTTGGAAACTATTTCCATGAGATCGTCTGAAAGTAGTGAACGAGACGAGCTGAAACTGGCCGGGAAAACGAAATCGTTGACACACAAAAGTATCTTCTTCAGTGAGATAGTCGCAACCGAAAAGCGAGCAAATTTTCCTCGCCAATTGTCTTCCCCGAGACAGCCTGGGGCAGGAAAGATCCTAAGGAGTTAATGAGCGTTGCAAAAGACTCCGGCATCCTTAATTACATGGCCATCTGGCTGTAATGCGATTTGACTTCTACCGGAACCGGGCCGACGAAAAATAATACTTTGCACTGATTTGCATGACGATAAGTGTGCGCCTTGTTGCCTTGTTCCTACGACGATGGGGTCCACTAATGGAGGCCATTTACATTGTTTTCGTAAGCGCACCCACGGCAGCCGCAAAATTGTTTGTAATTATAAACATGATTTAAATTGACTAGTTCCCGTTCCGGGTCGAGCATAATGAGAATGGATGCATGTTAATCGATTTGTCATGCGGTTATTATTTTCATGAAAGATTAACTAGCGAGTGGTTTTGTGGGATTGGATTTTACTTCTGACAGATAAATATGCGATAAACAATATTACATGATATTGAATTCCTGATATGTGCATTGATGGAGATATAATTGCACACGCTCTAATAAGCGACAAAATCGGCATTCCATGTTGAACTGCCTGTTCATGTTGCTACATGTGGTGTGATGGCAAATTTAATTTACTATCTTTTTGAAATGTTGAATAGTGTTTTGGTACACATTTATTGTTAAAAAATACTTTTGTGGATAACTTAATGAAACAATAAAACATGTTTGCTATACCTATTGTTTGATCTTGATGAAAAGGGGAAAGACTGTTTTATGTTCATCTCAAATTTTCATTGTATACCGTGTCCAATATATTTTCTACAATTTGAAACTACATATGTTGCTTATTGGCAATTCAGATTTAAATATTGATTACATTGATGAAACGGCACTGTCACACGATACGAAACAGCACGTGTTTTGGAATAACTCCCCTGTTATACCTTTGACCAGCTTTAATTGTTTGGCAAACCCTCTACTAGTGGCACGCACGCCTTTCATTGGAATATTTGTTGGATTACGGACTTGAATTGTGCCAAAGTTAATGCTTTATGCTTGTTCAACTTTGACAGCATATATGGCTACCCGAAATGCGCCGTTGGAATAAGATCCGGTGAATTTTTAAGCTATTCGTCCACCACTTTCTTGTCTGCAACTAATTCTGGACAAGATGTGCTATGTGGTATGGTGCTCCATTTATTGACAACTCGTAATGGTAATTTCACACATTGACTGAACACGTGGTTTGCTAAATCTTTCCACAACTTCAGTTTTCAATCAAAAAGTGTAAGCCTTAATGGATTTATCAATGAAAGTGAGCGGTAATTTGTAGCGCTTGAAAATTCCTTGGAAACCGTGGAATGTGCCTGTAGCTATCTGGTACATTTTTCGAAGTGGAACCCCCAGCATGTGGCTCTGCACATTGCGGGACTGCTGCAAGACTAATATTTTTTCGTCGGAATAGACGAACTCCTCCCCAGTGTGCCCCAATAGATGAAGAAGAAGATTTGCTCCTACGAGTATTTTGTTCTTCAAAGTCTCTGATTTTTTTTCTGATGGCTTCCACTAACATCCAATCTCCACTAACACTAACAACCCGAAAGCTATTTTCACGAGCTCCAGGTAGTGGACTTTTCTAAGACTAAACCATATGCAAATAATTTAATCAAATGAATGAATTCTTTTTTGGTTTATTGAAGTACGGTGAAGAATTCTAACACATACTGACTAAATGGGATGCCAAGTGGAACATTTTTCTTTTGGAAGGATCCCAGAAAAAGAAAAAAAAGTCACAAATATTTATTGTACCTACTAGTTTGAAAAAAGTGTCAAATCAAATTTGTAGAGCATGATTGTACTAAAGGGTGTTTCGATCAAAATTTTTTCGACTTAAACTTTACGCATTTCCTTGCAGCATGCATTAAAAAAATGTGCACACCCCTCATTTTGAAGATGTGTGTGTGTAGCATCATGCCTCTATTTTGGTTTTGAGATTAGCCCCTCAGTTATCAAAATGTCCGTGAGCTCCGAGGTGATGTTCATTTCACACACCAAGTACCCCAAGAAGGTGCTGCTGTGGCTGACAAGCAACGCGAAGGAGATGTCAAAGCCGCTCTTATTTCGCTCCGGACTGGCCGTGAACGGGGAAATTTATAGTAAGATATGCCTGCCGGAAGTAGCGTCGTTCATCAAGAAATACCATAAGTGCGAAGACGCTGTATTCTGGCCGGATCTAGCGTCGGCCCACTACTTGAAGCGATCGTTGGAGGAGACGGAGCGGCTGAATATCGATGTGGTACCCAAGTCGGCAAACCCGCCCAACGTCCCCCGCCGCGTCCCATCTAATAGCCAACCTGAAACGTAGGATCTACTCCAACAATTTGGTCGCGAAAACTGAGGAGGAACTGATAAATAAAACGAAGAAAGAACTCAAAAACATACCTACACGCATGTTTTCGTCCGCCATGCCGAATTTTCCTATTAATTGGCGGAAGGCCGCTCGCAAGGACGTAGATTTATTTGCAAGTGTGCTTAAATAATTAACTACCATGGAAAATTCATCAGAAGCAATTTTCTGTGTTAGCTTTTTTTTCACCATCCGAAAAAAGTCCATTTTTTCAATGCAAACGTTGTAAATGTATTTAATGTCTATAAACTTCCTTTGATATAGCATATGTTAACTGGTAGGAAAATAAATGATAATATTTTGTATTGGTACTTGCAGTCTTTGCAAATAATTTCTTACAAGGATTTACTAGCAAACTGTCGTATAAGTGAAACAACGATTGAACTTTGGATTAACTCTGGGTCTGACGACAATGTCATAGGCGACTACGATTGGGAACATATAAAGAATGATTTGAAAAATTACCACGTTGATATCGAGTTTTTCAGAAACGACCCAAACTTCACAGTCCATGCTTATGCCGCTAGAGACTCGATGGTTACTCAACATCGCTTTATAGCAAGAGTTGAAGCGGTTAACCTTAAAAACCTTCTGTAAGATAATTTCTGTGGTAGTACAAGGCGGTCGCCCTTCACTGCTGGGGAGAAAAACCGCGGGTGAAATTAAATTGTTGAAGGTTGGGGTAATTGTCAATTCAAGCAAAGCGACCGACAGTACTTCCGACTACCCCCAATAAACGAGATAAAATCTAAACTTCATTCAGCTAGACCATTTTGTCGGAACACTGTATGTACCTGCACACTGACGGAACTTACAACACTTTCTCTTCACATCTTTCATTCTAGCCAAAAAACATTAATGTTCACTGTATGTACCGTTTCAAAAGGTTAATGTCCGGGGTGAACGGTGCCCCGGAAATCTTTCAGCGCAAAATGACAAGAGTACTGAAGGCTTCCCGAACATTATTATCTACATAGATGATATTCTAACTTTCGCCGAAAACCATGCCGAATTGAGAAAAAACTGAAGCGGAGGTAATGCAGGTCCTGAGTGCTAACAATTTGACACCCAACGTAAATAAGTGTGAGTTCGATAACAATTCCGTGACATTCCTTGGACACAAACTGTATCCATATCGATGAGGCAAATGCAAAACTCAAATGCGAATCTGGTTGTCCATAACGGCTTCGCAGTTCCGCAGTTTCCTGGGTTTGGCTTCCTTCGTAAGTCCTCACATCAGAACTTTGCTGACTGACCAGGCCTTTGTGGATGGTTGGGGTAAAACACAGCATGGAATGGGGTCTCCCTCAAACATCAGCTTTGGAAGCAGTCAAGGAGATGATTGCTAGATGTACGGTAACTCTCGACTATTTCTGTGAAGCTGATAAAACGATTCTCTATACAGCTGCATGACCGATTGCATTAGGCGCGGTCCTGGTAAAGGTGATTTTTGAGACAACGTATGAGCCACGAACTTTATTTCTATCTTTATTGCACTTTTAGGTTGATAGGACTAGTACGCATCGCATCATAAGTTTTGATTTCGAGGTCCTCTGTGCTACGGAAAAACGATATGCCCAAACCTAAGAGTAGCGTTAGGCACAGTGTTGGCCGTCGAACACTTTGCTTATTTTTGACTAGGGAGGCACTTCAAATTGCGCCTGGACTGAAAGAGGATTTCATTCATTCTCAACCGTTCGCGCAAAGACTCTAAAAGGGTCCTATCGTGAGCGGACGGTTGGGCTTTACGTTTGAGCCCCTATAAGTATAATGTCGAATACGTGAAGGGTAGTTACAACATCGCCTATATACGGGAATTGATGGGCCTTTTGAAGAAAACTCCAGTCCGTGGAAAATAGCAAGGTTGGAAGACAGGTTGGCGAGCTTCCTAACATCAGATTTGTATGTCTCCAATGGTTTGGTAGATAAAAATTTCTGTATCGTCATTCCACGCGCACTAAGGAAAAATACGCTCGAAGTAGCCCACAGCGGTCATTCTCTTTCTGCGAAATTTAAAAGTATTCTAGGGAGCGCGTCCGATGCCCTGGTACGCCTAGCGACGCTGAAAATTGGGTTAACGCCTGCCGTCTCGGCGCTGTCAATGTGAAACCGGAAAAGCCTACGCCTATGCTACGCACCCTAGCTCCTAAAACGGTTTGGAAAGCCCGATGGCTTTTTTCAATGATCCATATTATCGATTTAATGGGATCTACATCCTCATAATGGTTGACTACAGGTCGAGGTACATTATCGTGCGTCCAGTTAAATCTACCAGTTTCGAGCATACTAAGACAATTCTGGACGAAGTGTTTGAAAGAGATGCTCTGCCCGAAACGGGGCACCTTAAACAAATACTCAACATTCTCTCCCCACAACACAACGGTCTAGCCGAAACCTACATGAAATTGGTAAACAAGGCTATGGCTGCGGCCGTAAATATGGGAAATAATGTTAATGAAGAGTTGCAGGCCGCAGTCCGAGCACTACTGCTAAACCGAACCGAAATTCTTCATGACGAAGACTAACTGAACGAGCGAGATCGGGAATCAAAATTACGAGGAAAACTACTGGAAGACTGCTCTTGGTGGATGAGGATGGATCTACCCTAAGGAGCAATGTAACACAAACTAAAAAGGTATACACGAATGTGCTGAGAACCGCGAAAGGTCGTTGGCTGAAAGCGCTATCGATCTTGAAGGTTCTCCAGGTTCCAACTATCGTTCTAAAAGAGACAAAAAGAAGCCGATATATCTAGGTAATTTTGTACAAATGTTAAAACAGTAATGACATATCCCACACAATGTTTGTAATTTGACTCGAATACGTTAAAAAAAGAATTCCTACTTTTCACAAATAAATAAGAAATTGTTTTCCTGTGTGGATTATAACCTGAGCTAAAACTTCAATTACGGAATATTTCGCTGCAAGTCGGCCCGTCTAATATTGCCGGATTTCAGCCTGGGGACGTTTCAGCTACATGTTCCTTGGTTTCCACGCTGCGTTCCACATTTGTATTTACATTTAAAAGACTGAAGTGATCAGTCCACGCTTATTCGGATTTGCTCAAAATTGAGTAACTTTTACCCATTTTCATAAAACAGGCTGAAATGTCAAATCATGGGTAAGCTAGATATGAAAGTGGGTGAATCTCATTATTATTCATAAATTTGGCATATGTCTACTGTTTGGTACAATGGACACATACTTTTACTGCAGACATACGTTCGACTTCATCTAATTTACCTGTGTAAAAACATGGCTTCCCTCAAGATATCAAGTAATAATAGGCTAACAGATAGCGCCACAGATTTGTTTTGATTGGTAAGGGATAAATAGGTTGCCAGACAAACTTTCAGATTTAATGTAGCAATTAGTTGGCTAGGAGGCGCTATTGTGCAAGGTGGAATTTTACACAACAAATTTGAATTCTTTTGTTTAAGCTTGAGCGTCTGTCTGCGCTTTTACTTTTGTTAAAGTTTTACAGGGAAAACCGTGATTACGCCTTTAGAATTCAGGTTATTTTGTGTAATTTTTTTAAAAGGGATTCCGGACATGGCAACGGAGTTTTTGTACTATTCTTTCTTCTAGAAGGGTGCATTTATTCACAGCTTGTCGCAAAGGCAAAAGAAAGCACCCTGACCATCTCGTGTTTAGTTGTGCCGATGACGGCCAAATGCCTGCCGAATCAGAATACTATCCGGATACCCTAGTAAAGTCATCCTTCGTTCTTACAGCGATTTGTTCCATTTGTTGATTTGTTCCGGAAATTTATCCAGAGCTCAACTAGTACGAAAACACGTCGAAAAGATTGTTCGAGAGTGCATCCATTATGTGCAATCATCGTTGGTAAGCACCCCAGAGGCGTACTGGCCACTGCTGTCATCCAGGATCTATTGTATTACAAGTGCCTGATGAATGGAAACTTTGACATGTCGCATCTGATGGGCGACACGGTGCGAGTGTTCGATCAGTGAAAGCTAACCAACCGCTTCCAGCAGAGCCTGTTCGAGCTGATCGGACGGATGGCCAAGAAATTCCCGAAATTCGTGAGGGATCTGGACTGCGACTGGATCTGAGCTACCCATCGTTGATCACGCTGGTGGATGTCATGCAGGGATTGAGCTTTGGCCAATTCCCTTGCTGTATGTTTTATAATGATGTATTGATGTTTGTACTTATGAATAAATTTATAAATAAATGAGAGGATGGAAATTATGGCTGCATTATAGGCAATGTTTTTTAAAGAAATTTAAAAAAATCTCATTTAAATATATTACACAATTTTCATAGAAAACACATTTTAAAATAATGGGTAGATCTAACCCAAAATAAAATATATTGTGGTTTCACCTAAATTTGGGTTAAGACCCGGTGATCCAATTCTGAATAGTTACAATTTATATGAATTTGAGTTAACTTTACTCAATTTTGGGTAAATCCGAATGAGCGTGTATGGAAAAACTAAACTCCCATTTCATTTTGCTCAATTTTTAAGTACAATTGTATACCATCTCATTTTCTCTTACGAAAATGTTACTTAATTTGCGTAAAAAGTGGATCTACTCAATTTTATTAGTAGATCCATATTTTACATAAATTGAGTAACATTTTCGTGAGAAAAAAAAAGATAGTATACAATTGCACTCAAAAATTGAGTAAAATGAAACGGGATTGTAGTCGGCGAGCTGTCAAAATTTAGCCATACACCAAACGCCATCAAGTGGTGAGTACGAGAAACTCGTTTGTACACGTGAATAAAAAAAAACGTAAGTTAATACACGGAAACAACAATATATGAGCCATTTTAATTCAATCATCATAAAATCTTCGGATTATCTTTGATAACGCGATGACTCCAAAGCTCTTGTAGTGGTAACGCATAACGCAAAAACGCTTTACAACAGAGTTCTTACCATTTTTGTTTTGTTAATAACTTATATAATGTGAGGTACAGATGACGATACAGCTATATAGTAGGTCGTCAATGTTGGCAGCCCTGAAGCAAACGGCATCATGTACTGAAAAAGCATGTACCGTTACTCATTTTGTGAACGATCATCGGATTTGGTAGATTGTGCGTACAATGTCGAGGGTGATTCCTAACGGAAAGAATAAATAAACTCCACAGAGTGAAAGCGTCGGGTATAATTGTGGAATTCATAAGATATCTTGTAAACATCTGTTTAGTAAAACTTCATGTTCTTTTAGTTTGGATTTACCGGTTTAACCACAGATAATGATCAGGAACTGCAACTTAAAGTTACACACTTTATCAGCGGTTTTCTGACCAACAGACGGATTTATGTTGGAGGGAACTTTTTTTTTTCGTTACTATCAATTTGACTAAAGCCTGTCCATGTTCAGTTTCGGACACTTTTCTTGCAGTGTAGATTTTGAATTATTGCACGGATAACTTAAACTCTCCACCTTATTTCGGCAGGAAAAATTGATGGTTTGGCATCGAACTCCGAGAATGAAAAATGTATTTCCGTCGGTTACAAAAGTTCGTTTTATTCTGGTTTTTCTGGGTTACAGTGTTGCTGGTTTAATTAATCAAAAAGGAAATTCAAAAACGTACGACAAACAGAAATTACTCAACAAAGTTCGAAATTTCACATAGAATAATGTTTACTCCTCCATTCAACATGTTTACATTCTTGGATTATTCAGTAAAATGGCATCGAATCAACGCGTTTTGCACAAACGGCTGCAAAATCCGAATTCATCGGCACGCGATCTTGCCAAGAAACTAAAACTACAAAAAAGTACCGTGTCTAACACAAAACATTTCACAAGCACTTGACTGTGGATTGGAAGGTTGGAAGTGGAACAAATCGAAAGGTATGCTGCCGACAAATGAACAAGAAGCCATTATTGAGAAAAAATCCAATCTTTCTGTGCAAAATGTGGCTCGCAAAGTTGAGAAATCAAAATCATACGTACAAAAAGTAAAGCAAAGGCAAGGACTGAAGGCGCAAAAATTGAAAAAAGTGCCCATGATGACAAGCAAAATATCACTGCAAAAAGTCGTGCTAAGGAGCTTTACACCAATTTTTCGCAAACATTTTCTTGCACGATAATGGACGACGAAACATACGTACTCGTAGGGTAAAAGCTTTAAACAGCTTCCGGATCTGGTTTTAACACCACAATGCAAAGGAACGCCGTTGCTGAGCAATTCCGGACAAAGGAGGTGTCCGAATCCCCGAAGAAGTATTTGATTTGGCAGGCCATATGTAGTTGTGGTCGAAAATTTAAAATTTTCGTCTCTACCGGCACTATCAATAACGATGTGTACGAGAAAATATGTCTGCAAAATCGGTTGCTACCGTTTATCAGAAGCCACAACTCTTCAGTCCTGTTTTGGCAACTTGTCACTATGCGAAATCCTACCTGAAATGGTACAATGGTGCCAAAAACAGCCAATCCACCAAACTGTCCAGAACTTCGCCTAATAGAGAAGTACTGGGCTATGGTTAAGCGGAAACTCTTCGAAACTAAGAAGAGAGCAAATGGTACCGATGATTTCACGAGAAGATGGAAAATTCGCACGGTGGGTGTTTCAGAGGATACCGCATGGAACCTGATGGCGGATGATTCACAGAATGTTCGTGAGTTTTACAGAAAGAAGGATTAATATCTTAATCAACTGTTTCTCATGTAGACACAACTCTATTATTGACAAATTTCAAGCCAACTCATCCAACCAATCAAACGAAACTTCATATATATTTTTTTTATATTAGCGGGGGGTATGTTACGTAAATGTATGTGGCTGCACCTGGGATTATTGATACGAGCACAACATTTAGTTCTGATACACCACATTGTTCCATTTAAATAAGCTTCATTCACACCTTATAATGTAAAAATGATCACTGTTATTATGACGCTTTGATTAAATCTAGGATTTTTTTTTCATTAGGGCGAATCTAACATTCAGAGACTCGCTTTGACTACTTTCTCTTTCATTCACATTCCAATCGCCTGTACGTTTTTCATTCTTCAATTTGTAGAGTATGCTAGCCAGCACTGTTGTGTTTCGATCTGTACTAAAGAATTCCTCGAAAGTGTTATAATGGCGCTGTAATAAATGAAAGAGAGTGAGCCCGTAGCGAATATCTCAATGTAAGACTCGCCCTAATGAAAAAAAAAACCTAGAAACAGTAAATTATGTGGGAAAAAATAATGTACTTCATTAAAATTTATACTTAAGATCACTCAAGTGATAAAATTTACTGTACCACTGGTAACATAACGATTATTTCAAGTAGAAAATAATAACAATTGTTAGAGTTTATCGAAGTGCTGCCAAACACGAAAGACGATTTGTTTTAAAATTCGTCTAATTGTGAAATAAACAATGGGGTTTGTTGAATTGTGTGGATTGTTTTTACTACTATTATTTTGGTGTCCGAAATTTAACGTGGACAGGCTTTAATCTGGAACTTCATATGCACACTAGCGCCACACAGTGAGTGACTTCTGACGCTATGTCACAATAGCAAGGACTTGGCCACTAGAACAAGTTTGGTGAAGAAAGAATTGTCCTAATCTGTTAGACTCCCGTGATATTGTGTTCATAATCTGAAACTTCATATCGACACTAGCGCCGCGTAGGGAGTGAATTGCAAACATATGCGATCACCGTCCAGATGGACTTGGCCATTAGAACAAATTTGCTGAAGAAGCAATGTCCTTACTTATAAGGCACTCATTTGCATACTAGCGTCACGTAGTAAGAGAATTAATCTAAAAATAGGGAAGAATTCATCTCCCCCTTTTTTGGATCAATGTAGAATTGGTGTATTCACGAATATCATATCTGGTGTGGTGTAATTGTCGGTCTGCATTGAATCAGACAATATTGATCTGGTCATGCAATTACCCAGGCCACGTTCAGAAATTGTTTTGAACTCTGCCGAGGCTTAAGACTTGTTTGACTGTATGCTAACTACCATTCATGAAAGACCGGCGGAAGGAAGCAATATGATTCAAAGCAAACGAGGGAAAAATAGGTCTGTCAATATAAGCATAATGAACCGTAAAATAATTAAAGTGACAAGTGAACCTGTAGTAATTTAAAAACTAGGTTAACGAGTTTCATTCTTTTTTTTTTGTTTGCTGATAAATCATCAGATTCTTCCAAAATGTATTATGTCTCCTATGTTGGATAACCGTGTTCAATTCCATGGGGAGCAGAGGGTTGTATCGATGCACAATGGCTCTCCGGTTAAGTCCAGATAAGTTAATACTAATATCAAAGTAACTTCGACTAATTGACCTGTTCCAATGACTCGATTTCAACGGTAACTATAATCGGTGCAATTCTTAAAATCCGTTTGATTGCGATTTTGATTGCAACTGGCACCCCTTATCAGGAATTTCACGTAAACTCGAACCAAACACAAAACTGTACGATTTAACCCAATCATTTTCACCCTGAGTGTCCCTATTGGATTCCTCTCGAACGGCGGCAAACCCTGAGCAATACCGGCTACACTCGGACATGCACCAGTGCTGATTCTGTTTGCATACTGATATCGCCATATTTTTTTTCTTCACTGCCCAAAACGATGAAATCGTTTCATTTTTCCATGTTTTCTATCCAACACCGTTGTGCCAATACCGTGGAGATCTTCCATCCCATCCATTACCCTCTTTATGGGTAAAAAAAGCACTCCACTCTGGTGAACTACTGCCAAATGGCAAATCCGGACTTACCGTTTTGTTGCCCAAATTTTTCACTCTGCAGTTGAGATACGCCGTTTTGCCCAGCAGCGCGGTTACGTTTTTCGACGCCGACAGATCAAAGTACGGCCCGGTCCGGGTGGCGTCTGTGGCATCGACGTTGCTGTTCCTACTGCTGCCGGGAAGATTTACTTGGCTCGCTGCGTCCTTCGTGGTTGTCTGCTGGGGCTGTTGTTTGGAGGCTTCTCGTTGCGAACCGTTGACTGTGAAGGGAGAAAAAAAAATATATCGGAGAACAGAAAAAGAAATATGAGTATGTGGAAAACTCCGGTGGAAAATGAATGAAATGAAACTTATCAACCGATAGGCAGACGGCGGTAGGTCGAACCGTTTGTGCGTGTTTATCCGTATAGTTCTGGCTCTCGAATTGAAAATCAACAGCCCTGTCCCTGCCCCGCCCCGCCAGCAATAGTACAAACGTGCGAGCAAACGATCGACCAGCATCCACTTGGCCCCACAAAGCCAGCTGACAATTATTTATTATGCGGATGGTATTGAATTTCGTGGAATTCTTCTTTCCCGTTTTTTCGCCAGAAAATCGCATCGCATCGGTCTCCGCAGTGATGTAGGTACGTAGCTATGGTGATTCATAAGTGGCGCTGCGCAACCATTTTGTGATTAAATTCCATATTGGCACGGGTTCAATTTTTGGTGCGTGAAGTGGATCGTTTCCCAATTCTTAATGGAATGAGACTTGGGTGAAATTGAAGGTGATTTAAGGGTTGTAAGAGGAAAGTTTAGTAATCAAAACGTTTTGGAAAACAAGGGATTGCGGCAGTTCAACATGGCAAATATCTGTGCAGATGTAAGTTTTTTATTAAAACGAAAAGCAAGTAACGGAAATATGAACTTCATGCTAGAAAAATCTGATCGTTGGCAGTTGTTGCCGTAGGACTTTTTGAATTTTTTATTTTATTGGTGTAACATCGAGAAAAAAAAGTACGATGACCTTTATGGAAAGCTATCAAATAGGATTTCGATTATAACTATTCGATGTAGATTCGCATAAATTTGGTAAGTACCCAAGCAACACAAAACTGCCATTATTGGTTACAGCGACTTGATTGTGACTTAATTGAGTAGCATTGGAGCAACAGCAACTGAATTGCAACAAGTGTGCTTCTAGGTTATAATGCTCATACAACCGAGAAAATCACTAGACATGTTTTTTTTTGGTGTTTTATTCGTTAAAATATAACAATTGTTTTCAATCACCGAATACAAATAGCTATTACTTTTCGATTGCAACGCTTTGATAAACCGTCTTAACTTTTGGGAGAGGTGAGAAGTAACACAGCAAAAAAGTTCTTAGAAAGCATGAACGCAGTATCTTAAATGCACAAAACACGAATGTCACAAACTAAACAAATAAAATTCAAATAAACATAAAACTCAAGTAACATCAGACAAGAATATAAGAACTTTGTTGTAAAGAAGTCGTGAGGATGAAATACCAAACATGTCTGGTCTTGAAAAAGTTCTGAGGATGTTTTTCCACACATACTCGGTTTAAACGTGGTACCAGAACAGCGAATTCATTTTTTTTTCTATTTTTGTTCGATCAACTTAAATTTTGCTTATAAAAATGTTAACTGTTTGTAATTTTACCACTACGAACTATCTTTACTCACTTTTGAGAAGCCATACTATTGAGTGATTTGAGTCAAATGTACTTAATTTTGGGTTGTTTGAAAATAGTGTGTATGCTAGTTGTTTGTAAATATGTTGATTGGTTTCACTAATGCATTTTAAACATGTTGTTAACATGTTGTTAGGATTAAGGGCATCTTCAGCGGTGGTCTATTTTTAGAACAACTTTATAACTGATTTGCATCAGCTAAACTTGAATAGAACTAGCTAAAATAGACCAACTTTGCATTCCCCGCTCCGGTGTTGTATTTTTTGTTGTTAAATCCGCCAACACTTGTCATCCTGTCGATCATTCAACTTCAAAGATCAGAAGTTTTTTTTTCAGAGATCGCAGATTTTTCACAAACATTTTGCCATTGATTGGTTTGACCGAATAATTTCTAATGTCAGTAGTGCGTCGTTAGCTGACAACAAGGAATACTTGTTCTTTCGTTTGGCTGATGGTGAGTGTGTGTATGCATGCATTTTAACAAAACGATATAAGATAATGCTGATTTGTCAGTTTGACAGCGGATAAACAAGAGTCGAAACGGAAAGGGTCACATCCTGGATTACGCCCCAACGTCGACCATGATGTCCGTTCCGGTCATCAGAATCTGTTCCAGGACTACTTTAGCGACACGGAAACCTACAACGAGAAGCACTTTATGCATTTTCGCATGCCAAAGGAGGTGGTCCTGGACATTGTGCGACAACTAGAGTATACTAGAGGCTTCTCCAAAATATATCTGTATGAGCTATTTGCAAGTGCTTATCATGACCAATCTATCAATAAACATATTGTTTACTTTGAAGTCTTCATGACTTTTCATTTCCAAGCAATAGAAATACTATTCGGAATCTCGGAACCTCCGCATTTCGATATAGTCAGCTTTTTTCCGGAATATGCAGTGGCTGTCAAAAAACTAAGAGAAGCATTCGTTATTGATGAATGAAACAAAAAGGCAATTCACTAGCACCGGGAGCAACTAGAGGTAATTATCAGCATCCGAGGCGAGCATCACAACTTTTTGTCCACCGCCCGCATCACACGCACCAATCACGGTTATACCAAATATATCTCAGAATATACTCAATAAAATTAAGTTATTGTTTAGTAAAAGCTGAAATTTTACTCTATAATTGGTATTATCAAGTAGCGTGTAGTGTAGTGGCATTTTTCTTGTTCTAAATTGCTGCAAGCATAGATCAAAACATATGCCAGTTTTAAAATGATGCCAAATAGATCCAGTATAAAACAAAATGTACAGCACCGGGGCAGCGATGGTTTTGCGTTTGGTCTAAAAAATAAATCTAATCCACGATTTGGATCGCCGTTGATGCTGCTCTAATGCAGCAGTTAACCTATTCAGAATAGATTGTTGTAGGCTGCAAATATGTACATACCGTTTATTGAAATACTAGAATAAAATAAATACTACTAAATGCCTGGGAGTACTAAAAACAGGTACTAAAGGAATGCAACACTGTACGTTGTATGTCTGTCCTAGGCATACGATTGTGGCGCCACTAACTGATTCAATTAAAGATTGGACTCGGCAATAATGCGAGACTTTGTTTTGGATGTAACTTTTTATCGCGTCAGTAAAAATAAATGACATTTTGGGTAGTACTAGTTTACAGTGTATTGTTTATGTGTGGAATATTTTTTCGATTTTTTCGCGATCTGTCAACTAGTTTTCAAGATGCATATGAAACATGAAGAGCTACGCCAGCAAATCTTGGGCGCGGTGATCGATGATCCTGGTCAGTAGCACAGATGGATCGGCAAAAGGCTTGTAATCCACCATTCCAGCGTGTCCCGCGTTGTGAAGATGTTCCAGGAGACGAAGACCATCGAGCGACGCGCTGGATGCGACCGAAAACCGAAAACGGAATACCCAGAGAAGGCGCGGAAGATAAGGCAGTACTTTAAGAATAACCCGAACCTTTCCACCCGAGACGTGGCCAAAAAGGTCAATTCGTCGAAGTGGTTCGTCCAGCTGACCATGAAGCGGGCTGGGCTACGTGTTTTTAAGGTCAGGAAGGCCCCAAACCGAACTGACAAGCAAAACACGTTGGCCAAATTGCGTCTGCGAAGCTGCGGCTTTTTTTTTTGCACCGATATTTCAGCATGGTCATAATTGGGTGAACAAGGAAAATACTCATGTTGGAGCCTCAACTTTGACGCCAGCTGTAGTCCAAACCACTTAATGGAAACAGTTCAAATTTTGTCCACATAAATTTCTGTATTGTTTTAAGTCATGGAGAAATTTTTAATATGCCACCTAAATTTCTAATATGCCACCTAAAGTACTTGTACTGTAGTCTACAGTACGGGTAAAATCCTTAGTAACACTTTTGATTTTCATATGTTCGTATTTTCATTTCTGTTTTTTTTATATGAAATTGAACAGTGTAAACGACATTTATTCACCGCAGGTTTTCGATTCCTGCCACAGCCTTGAAGCCCAACGAAAACTGTACCATTACTTATATTTCAAGCTAGTATTCGTTTTTCACTGGTGAGCTTATGATGCATTTAGTATACTAGAAAAAAACATTTTTTTAAATTGATTTAAAGCCACTTGCAATGTTATTTAAAATCCATGGAACGGCAGATTAAGACCCCTTCGTTAAATGGGAAATGGTTGAAACTGCTAGCACTAACCTTAACTTAAGTGCATGAGTTAAACTGTCCAATACCTTATAAACATTCACTGAGATATTTGTTGATTGCTCTTCAATCAAAATTACAATGAAACATGTTTTTCTTAAATGAATTGCGAACTTGGGGTGATTTATGTATCAAATAACGCAAAAAGTGAGGTTTTTACAAGCCCTATACTCCGTTGTAATAGAATATAACAACCGTCTCAAGCACCCCCATCCCTTACTGCAAGAAACAAGTTTTCATAAAATTAATGTAATTATGATGGAAAATACAAATATAAAATTAACATTATGTTTTATTGTGTTGTACGTAACTTCATATTAAAAAAGTTCCGCACAAATAAAGCGTAATATTTAATATCAAATACTAAACAACGTCTCAAACGGTTGCTTTACGTAATATTTGAACAAACACCTATACCCAATTTGGCTTCTGAAGACTGGACTCGGAAAAAATGAGACATACAAAAATGATCACCAAAAATTCATTTTAAATCTGATACTGCTCAAATTTTCAGGGATTAGCTATTAACTATATAGAATAACTATATATTAGCTATGTTTTGGCATTATTTATTTATTGAATTTACTCCCCCAAGCTGAATGCTCGTACATTTCTCTTAACACTGCTCATGAGATCTTGGGCGAGGCTTTGTCCATTTTCCTTACACAATTTCTCCGTGTTTTTCTTCAAAACTTCATCGGTTTTGAATGTTTTTCCGCTTTTCTTCAACTTCTTTTTCATTATCGCCCAAAACTTTTCGATTGGACGAAGTTCTGGTGTATTTGGCGGGTTCGCCTCCTTTGGGACTACATTAACGCCTTTCGCTTCGTACCAATCCATTACAGGCTTGGCGTAATGGCACGAAGCGAGATCCGGCCAGAACAGCGCGGGATCACGGTGAGAGTGGAGGAAGGGCAGCAAGCGTTTTTGCAACCATTCCTCTCGATAAATCTGCCCGTTTATGGTGCCGGTTATAACGAACGGCTTGCTGTACCGTCGGCACTAGCAGATCGCCTGCCACAACAGGTACTTCTTCGCGAATTTGTCCATCTTTCTCTTGCGGAACTTTTCCGGAATCTCCATGTAGGACGTACCGACAAAAAACTCGAGGCCGGGGATTTGTTTGGTGTCCGCCTTGATATATGTCTCTTCGTCCATGACGAGACAGCCTGGCTTGACCAGGCACCAAGTATTGTTTTAAGTCATGGAGAAATTTTTAATATGCCACCTAAATTTTTCACAGAAATACGGTTTTTTGAAATTGGTATGTCCAAAATGACTTTTTTCACATATTTTATGATAACTTCAAATTTATAAATTTTATCAACATAAAATTTCGGTCACATAAGGTCGAGAGATTAGTTATAACGTTGTCAAAATTTCAGCCAAATATATTGATAATTGAAAAAGTTACAGAAGGTTGAACAACGCCTTTTTTGGAAGAAAATTTTGCTCGGCTTTTTTTTTGTTACGGAGTGTAAATACTTTTTGATTAAAAAGAGAAATGGAAATCGTGCACATATGTATATCGTACCACTTCGCATAGCATCAATAAATTATGAGCATGGTCGCAGTATGCCAAAGAATCGAAATAATTGTAACAAATTGTCAACAATTCAGCCTGAATAAAGCATACAATTAGTCAAATCAAGAAGAACTGAATACACCATCAGCTCCATCAATGTTACCGTTTACAACTCCACTGTGTCTAGAGGAACCAACTTGCTGACACCGGATAGAGAACTTTGCCACGTTTGAAAACCGATGCTTTAAAAGTTGATTGCCATTGAAAGAAGTCATCACCTTATTTGATTTTGTTACTTTTTTCTGGTGTTCAGATTGATCAGCTGGTGCAGGTGCATCTATAGATTTCTTCTTGTGTCTTCTTCGAGCTTTAGAGGACGTCGCCAATAAATATCAAAATATTATACTCATTATTTGTGAAAAATATACTCACTACCTTAATCGGGGTGACAGTAGCTTTAAGCTATGTTTTTTTTTTCTATGTCTTGTTCTTCAAGTGTAGATGTCAGCATTACACATACACTGCACTGTTTGTAGCCCATCACGAATGTTTCATTCCAATTTCAAACCAATCTGCTTCTCTCAAATGTGAAATATGATTACTCACTCAGTGTTGGAAAAATCATTTTCAAAAAACGTTCACTCTTTACTCAGTGCAATAATATATCACTGAGGAACTTCACACTCGAAGTTCGTGAACGAACTTCAAACTAAAGTTCATGAAAGCGCAGAGTGAGGAAACGTTTCAGTTCTCATCGCGAAAGATCTTTTGTTCCTCCATCTCACAACGTTTCACACGTATTCGAGATCCGATCCAACCAAATATCTCCTCGGCTTTGTTCTTTTTCTCTAGTGAGTATGTGTAGGCAATGTTCACGTGAGTTGTGATGTTTGTTTTTTAAGTATTGTGCCGCCGCAAAAGTCGAGTGGTAGGAAACTTCTGCAGGGATAGCGTCATGCATTGAGGACAAATTCAACCCAACCTCCCCGGCCACACAGTCATCATGCGGGATGTCATTTAAGGGAGATATCTTTCTGTCTAGATTTCATTTTCATGAAATGCGCAGTGTGCTTTTCAAGAACGAATGTGGTGTAAAGATATAGAGTAAAAAAAAGATCTGATTTTATTCGTATCCTCGTGTTGGTGATTCGAGTAGAAAAAGTTCGCGATGTTTCATTCTCTCATCCCAGAAAGTTCACTCAAGAAACGTTGGCGTGTGAAACTAGCAACGGGAAGTTCGCAAGTGAAAAGGTAGCTGATATTTTTGTGAGAATTCCAACACTATACTCACTGGCTCAGGCGGCTAAAGACGAAAAATAGTGATAGCAGCTGTATTTTTTTGTGTGCGTGTACTGATGAACTGACACACACACATGCGTAGACATACGTCTGAGGAAGGGTCCACTCGGGACCCAAGTTGCGACCATGAGGGTAGCGGCAGTCGACGTGGACGTGGCGTTGAAAGTGGCGAAGGTGAATGTGGGATGGTCTATATGCCCAGTAAGCCTACACCAGTCGCCGAAGGCATGCTTTAGATGCCTAGAGAGCGGGCACATGTCCTGGGAGTGCAAAGGCCCAGATAGTAGTAACATGTGCAGAAGGTGTGGCAGCACTGGCCACAAGGCGCGGGATTGCAAAGGTCCCCCCAAATGCTTGATGTGTGCCGGGAAACCGGACGATAAGCATGTCATGGGGGAGGGGGGGGGGGCAAGTGCCCGGCCGCTAAGGGTATACCAACGAGCCAACCGTAATGCAGGTAACCCAACTAAACCTAAACTATTGTGAGGCCACCCAGCAGCTGCTGTGTCAGACAATTAGCGAGTTGGCATCGGATATCGCCATTATTTGCGACCCATACCGCATCCCACCCGGCAACGGGAACTGGTTTGCGGACAGGGCTAATATGGCGGCATTATGGACGACGGGCAAGTACCCGGTTCAGGAGGTTGTGTCTACCACAAACGAAGGCTTTGCGGTTGTAAAAGTGAATGGAGTGTTCTTCTGCAGCTGCTACGCACCGTCAAGATGGTCGATCGAACAGTTTACTAATATGCTTGATCGGATGACAACTGAGCTAACTGGTCAATGTGGGTACCAAGAGTACCTACCATAGAAACGGAGCGGAATCGATCATCGATATAACATACAGCAGTCCTGGGCTGATAAGCAATTGGAGGGTGGATGATGGCTACACCCATAGCAACCACTTGGTGGTTTGATATTGTATCGTCCACAATACAAAGCAGCGTGTGGAAGGAGGAGCATTCACTCCTTTCGCCCGCAGATGGAGGACGTCCTACTTTGATGTAGAGACTTTTAAAGAGGCGCTTGAGAGGGAACGGAATTTACGCGAAACCCAGGAACCTTGCGGCGAACGACTCGTTATGACACTTACTTATGCCGAGGGAAGTCAAACCGAGGAATGGAAGATCGCCGGTGTATTGATGGACAGAGTCGATTGCCGACCTCCGAAGAACAACGCTCCAACCGAGCGTTCATCAGAGCTGCTGCAAGTGATCGTTGGGGGACTCTTTCCGAGCCACGACTCGAGTCCATGCCCCCCGCCGTAGATTTGTCCCATGAACAGCGTTCCAGTATCCTAGACCTTAACGCTGTCATAGCGACGGAAGGGTGGACGGATCCGCCGTACACCCGTGACCACGTGGGCATTGATAACGGCACAACGGGGGCCGGCGACGAGGCGACGGTGACAAATGATGAACTCATTGCGATAGCAAAGTCACTAAAGGTGAACAAAGCACCGGGACCTGATGGAATCTCAAACCTGGCCATCAAGACGGCTATCGTGCTGGATCTCGAAATGTTCAGGGTGGTGATGCAAAAGTGTCTGGACGAAGGCGTCTTCCCGGACGCCTGGAAAATTCAGAACCTTGCGTTGCTACCAAAGACAGGGAAGCCACCAGGATATCTATCGGCACATAGACCTATATGCCTGTTGGGTAAGGTGCTCGAGAGGGTAATCCTCAACAGACTGACAACGTACACGGAGGGTATAGGCGGTCTGTCTAATAACCGCAAAAGGAAGTCGACGGTGGATGCCATCCTGTCCGTCACCAAGACGGCTGAGGTAGAGGCGAGAGAGGCGAGGAGTACGATACAGTGCAGAGGTCACCCATGACGTGAGAAACGCATTCAATAGCGCCAGTTGGGTGTCTATAGCCGACTCGCTCCAGCGCCTACAGGTTTCTGGGTACCTGTACAAGATTCTCGGAAGCTACTTCCAGAATCGCGTACTGGTATACAATACAGAGGCAGGCCAGAAACGTGTTCAGATCACCGCAGGCGTCCCACAAGGTTCGATTCTGGGTCCGATGCTATGGAACACGATGTACGACGAGGTACTACGGCTTGAGTTCCCGAGCGGGGTAAAGATTGTCGGGTTCGCAGACGACATCACTCTAGAGATATGTGGTGAATCCATCGAAGAGGTCGAGTTAACGGCCTCACACTTCATTGGCATTGTGGAGAGATGGATGAGCTCCAGGCAATTGGAGCTAGCCCACCATAAGACTGAGGTCACGATGGTGAATAATAGGAAATCGGAGCAAGACGCGACGATCAGTGCAGGTAATTGCACTATTGAATCGAAGAGGTTCTTGGGGTATCTTGGGGTCATGATCAACGATAAGCTGTCCTTTGTCAGTCACGTCGATGACACTTGCAAGAAAGCCTCAATGGCTATATCGGCATTATCCCGCATGATGTCGAATAGCTCGGCGGTGCAAGGGAGTAAGCGTAAACTCCTGGCCAGCGTCGCCCTGTCCATACTTAGGTACGGCGGGCCGGCATGGATCACCGCCTTGAGTACCAAGAGCTACGCAAGTAAGCTAGAGAGTACGCACATACTTATGTGCCTAAGAGTGGCTAGTGGCTTACCGAACGGGAACGTGGAACAAGAAGTATGCAGAAGACCACTAGAGCCGTATCCATGGTAAAGTGGCAAAGGGAATGGAATAACTCCACCAAAGGTTGATGGACCCACCGACTAATCCCGGTAGGCACACTTAACGCAGATATTGTCTGGTCACGGCTGTTTTAGACAATACCTGTATAAATATGGGCATGCACAGTCCTCCGCATGCAGCGAGAGCGCGGGAGTTGAGGAAACTGCGGAACATGTGTTCTTCGCATGTCCTCGCTTCGACGGCGCGAGATCAGGCATGTTTGCCGTAAGCGGTCACGACACGACTCCGAACAATTTGGTCCCGAGGATGTGCCAGGACCGGGACGTCTGGGATGCGGTATGCGTAGCACCCTCCCAGATCGTCCTCAATCTCCAACAAAAATGGCGAAACGACCAAAGGCAGGTCGCAGGGACCACCTAACTACTAAAGCCTTAAGTAGTTAGACATAGTGGGTGCTGAACAAGCACAAGAGCCTCCTCCCCGAAGTAATACCGAAAGGTGGTTCCGGGGAGGGTCCAGGGAACCAATGAACCGAGTAAAATGACGAAATATTGTAGTCGAGGTTTGGACACTGTTATGTTTTTATATCAATAATATAAAGATCTTTCTCCCGAAATTTGAGCTCAACTAGTTGCGAACATGAGCTGCACCGGTCCGTTAAAGTTTCTTTGGGAATTACTATGGGAAAACCAATGCTTTTGATCTCATCGTCTAAACTTATCGGTGTCATAACATACAAAAATATTAGCTATTTGTGCATACAAGAAATTTATCCAAATTCAACTTTGCCGAAGATCGATTGCACGTTGGCAGAACCAGATATTGATCTGGGGCAAAGAATGGAAGAAAAAACCAAAGCTTATATGTCATACTACACGCATGCTGTGGATCAATAATTCCAGAATGCTGTTACCCTTGAAATCAATGAATTATTGTTTTACTTAATTTTTAATCGAAAACTGGTCTTGGGGAGAAATTTTCCTGGAAAAATTTCTCGTAAGCATAGCGAGCAACAATGTGTCATTAAGCCGAATAGCTTGGAAAATGAAAACAAATATTTTAGTTTTCTCATAGTATTTTTGATTCCATGGCAAAATTAAGGTGCCTCTACGAGTACATAACCAATTGAGCTCAAACAATCAAGGAAATAGTCAGCACCTGATAATCGATTGGATGGGCTACAGCCAAATCGACAATTTGAACCACCCTAACAGACAGTCTAATAAACTTTATCTCTGACGCTGTCTCTCTGGACATTTTCTTTGCACTGCGTCCTTCCCAAGATCAAATAATCAATTAATCAGATATTGCTCAAAAGTTGGCAAAATCGAATTAATGGCCAGGATGATTTCCAGTTCTCTAGCGCGCATATGAAGTACCCACTACGAAAGATATCCGGAAAAGACGGGATAAAATGAGAGCAATTATAAATTTCAATCATCACGATTTATAATTAATTTCGCCCTCTTTGCCGGTTGACATCCGTTCGCAAATCGTGAGTCCTCACACACACACACTTTTCGTAAATTGCTTACCGATGATAACTGCGTCGCTCCCGATTCCATGAGAATCTGTCTGCTATGTGAAAATTTAATTAAAATAAATGCAACGTTCATGTGTTCTGCACTGTGTGACAGTCGTATGCTCGTCCATGTAGGTTCCACCATTTCCTTGGTGATATTTACTCTTCATATGTTGGCACACCCACCGGTGAACAATAAGAGCAATGGTAAATGAAAATATGTTAGTCCGTAGTTCTCCATCAATTTCCATCGACGTTGAATGCGATGAGCTATCGAAATACGTGCTCTGTGCTCTCCGATGGAGTGTACTTCGTTACGATAATTCGGCATCAAGCGTCTCGCTAACGAAGTTGTGCAGGCATATAGACGATGATTAAAAGCGACCCTCAATTTGAAAATGGATGAATATTAATTAACAGTCAAGAGCATATAAATGCATGAAAAAACACTCTTTTTTGCCAAATCTAATTAGAAGAGAAATCATTGATTTTGGATGGATGGGGCAGCTTGAAATACGAATTTAATTTGACTAAAATAGCGCGTTGGATAGTTTTCAAACAAGTTGAGAGCTTCAAACGATTTGTTTGTTTTTAATTTTAGATCGTTCAACAACTTTCAAGCCAGAGCGTGGTCCCTGGGCTGTGATGACCATCCACAACATGCACGGCAGCTTAAAGAGCTCAAATCTTATCCACGGATGATTGCTCAAGATTGATTCAAGAATGTTAAAGTACTTGACTCGATATTTTATTATTCGAATTCTTCGGAGCAGAAAGTTATCGAAGACTATTTAAACCGTTTGTTGCATTCTAGAGCCGTGGACAGTGTGCAGTAATCCAGCTTGTTGGATTTGTATGCAATTTTCTGGCAAATAGAGAATTAACCGTTTTCGATTGAATGTTTAAAATACATAAACCAGAATTTGTAATTGTTATAGAGATTCGATCATGAAAATACTGGTCAAACATACATTTCAAAAAAATAAGCTAGTCGTCCTAAAAAGGATAGCATGTTTGGTTTTTTAGGCAGCAGGACAACATAATGTGCTCAATTCACTCCCTATAGTAGTTTCTCGTTGCTGCGAATGGCACATTGCGGTAGGAAGATTTTGTTATTCTAGTTGTCATTAGCGACGCTTCCTTTCCAGAGTGATTGCAGCAATCAATTATTTCTAGGATTGTGTTTCAATAGGGCGAATCTAACCATGAGAAATCCTGTGCTCTCTCGCTCTCTTTCATTTATTACAGCGCCATTATAAAACTTTTAAGGGATTATTTAATACAGATGGAAACACAACATTGCTGGCTAGCATACTCTACAAATAGTTGAAGGAAAAACGTTATGCTGAATGGATTATGAATGAAATAGAAAGTAACCAAAAAGAGTCTTTATTTCAGATTCACCCGAATAAAATAAATCCTAGATTTCATCACTGCAACCAATGAATTGACGGCTCTTAACCTACCATTATGCGCCATGACCCACTCAGTTGTGGCGTGAAATCCCGTTCACATTACAACCTTTTTACGTGATATAGAGTATCTTGATATCAAATGCCATGCACATTATTTCCAGTGAAAACTAGATGTATAGATGCTGACGTCAAGATAGTTTACATCACGTAATATAAGTTGTAGTGTGAACGGAATGTAAAGGACAAAGCGAAACTAAGAACCTTCAGTTAAGAGCTGATGTTCTGCACTGAAATAATTTTGGTTCGTCCCCCGTGTTTTATATTAGCGTTCTGTAGCATAGCCCGTAAAGAACAAGGGTGAATAAGGCAAATCCTTAAAACCGTCGAGCGTCGGTATTTTTTTTTTTTTTTTTTTTTCTTTATTAAAGAGATTTTTAGCCTCCTGGGCTAGTTCGTCTCTGTCGAGCGTCGGTAATCAAATTATAGACTGTTCCGATAATTATAAATATGCACAATTATGATAAACCGTCAATTCAAAATGCGTGCAGTATTCAACCAACTTTTGGCTGCGTCCTGACGTTTACATCCAAATCAAACTGATCGTGTCATTTTTTTTTTAATTTTTCGTCCGGAAGTATGAAAATGCGTGGATTTTCTCCCGAGCAAAGAAAACGGATTGCGCACAAACGGTGCACCGTCAGTGATCATTCGATCAGAAAACTGGCTGAGCAAGAAGGTGTGAGTGTCGGTGCAGTTCAAACCACTTTACGGAAGTATCAAAAACCCGTCCCACTGACCCTACAATCGACAGAAAAGCAAAGGACTATTTCAAGCATATGTCCGAGATGTGGCGAAAAAGGTAAGTACTTCGGAGACTAATATTATTCGTGCCAAGGAGATAACGGGCTTGCAGACTCGTTGGAAGCACCAAGCAGGCTGAATCTGTTAAACCGAGGCTTGAAAAAAGTACGACTATTATGGACTATGAAACCTACATAAAACTCGATGATAAAACACTGCCGTTTATATGTAAGTTCACTTTCTTCTTGTAATCAACCATATTTCTCAGAGAATGAGATGATGTTAGTAAAAAAAAAAACAAAATGAAAACCGCGTGACACGTATCGAAACGGATAAAACTTAAAGCATATTTTCCTGTAATCCGTCCAAATAATTAAAACTATTTGTTGCACTCGACTCGAACCGTAATATTCCTCTTTACCGGAAACACCCATAAGCAGACAACATTTGGTGTCAGAAGTAGGATTATTCGCAACAACCACCAGCGGTTAAAGAGTGAGGTTAAAATCAGCAGGAAAACGCAATTCGGAAGAGCAAAATGGCTAAATTGACACTTGAACTCATGGAGGCGCTCCCGCAAATGATCGTTCAGGCTCTGAGGGCATCAATTGGAAGCGATTGCGGATCCAACTGCAGATTTCGCAGGCCCATCATCAAAGGTACCTACGTTTTCCATGTAAGGATGCACGGATCCACGGATGCATCCGTCTCCGACCACACCAAGAGGTTAAAGTGGGCATTGCTGCTGAGCCTCATTTCGGAAGCCCACTACGTGAACTATGCCAGATTGCACACGTGGGCTGAGTTTAAAAACGCACGGAAGTTCCTGGTGAGCCCTCGTGACCATGCTAATTTACAGGTTTGCACACCACACTCTTCGACCACTTCGATCGTTAAAAGAACAAATTCGTCGATAGCATCAAATTTACGCATCGTGCAGAATAAGGGCGGGCCTGTCGCTCAATTCGTCATTCGTTTGAAGCAAGGAGCCGTATACTGCAAATACGGCGAATTCTTAGACCGGATGCTGATTGAACGATTTCTTCACGGAACCGAGGCAAGAGCTATGTACGGTTTTTATTGTTCGTTATAAATCGGTGTGAATTTGCGAATGCTGTTCGGATAGACTAGCTCATCTAGAATTTAAAAAAAAATCCAGGGTGTAATAATTTCATAGAAAGTCCGATTTTGTAAAAGTGTTTCCGTATGAAATGTGGTACCGATATGGCTAGGAGCACGTTTTCAGCAAAACTGGAGAAGTTTCGTTTCTGGAATTGAACTCAAAAGTGTGGTGCTGGTGGACTTTGTATGGTCAGATTCCTGTACAATTTCTGAATCGAGACGAAGAAGCGCCATCAAGATAAGTAAACGTCCATTGAATAGTTAATATTATATTTCAATGTTCTTGCCCATTGCTCCATATTCCATAGTTGCCATAGAGACGCATTATTTTTTATTCTCGCTCCATGGAATATTTCAAAATAGAATCATTTTTGCAATAAGCTTTGATGATCCAGCAGCGTAGCTTTCCTCTCAATTGTTTTGCTTTATTCGAAAAGTTGGGTGAATATTTACGTTACTCTTTTTCTATAAATTTGTTTCCTTTTTGCTTTTATTTCTTTGGTGACATTGGCGATGAGGAGTGACTCTTAGTCGGAATACTTTTGCGGCATCCGGATTCCTTAAACGTATGTCACAGATACACCTGGCAGGAGTCTCATTTTTCCAGGTTCTCTTCGCACCGTGCCCAGGATGTACCTTGTTTGAGTTGGAACTAAATAGTCAGCTAGGCTAGGTGACTTATTCACCCAACATACAAAAACGCCTCGACCCGTGCCAGTTACGGTCTAAATTGACAACGGCAATAGCGAATCCCGAATCTGTCTTGACAAATAACGCAAACGTATTAATCCAATTAACGGTATTGAAAAATGGATCACCCGCCAATGGAATGTGTACCTTGAAATTATATTATATATTTTCCATTTTCATTAAGGGAAGGTCCATTAATTATGTCACACAGTAAGGGGGGAGGGGGGGTTTGGGAAAACGTGACGATCCATACAAAAAAATTTGAAGGTCCATACAAAAAACGTGACAATAGGGGAAGGGGGGTTTATAAAAAGTCATTTTTTGAGTGACGTAATTAATGGACGTTCCCTAAGCTTATAACATCAGCGTGCTCTGTACACAGAGAAATAATTAATTTTAACAAGCGCGTAAAATTTCCTCTCGTTTAATTTCAACCTAAAAGAGGCGTAAACAGCGAAGTTGTATGCAATCATCCATACAACATACAAAAATGTTTGTAATCTGTCATACAAAAGGCTAGATGCAGGCGTTATCTGACCTCAATTTACATGAATAATCCCATTAATTTCTGCCAAATCTAGCATTCCATTTATGTGCATTAGAAAACGCATAAAATTCAATGTTTCTTTTTATCTGTGTAGATATAATGACTGCTGAAAAAACCATGTGACAGGAGGAAGAAGCACCATGAGAAGAATTAGAGTCTCATTTCAGCAATAATTTATATTTCTTTTATTTTCAGCATTGCATATTGATCTATTAACATTTTTTTTTTCGTATTTGAAGTTACATAACATATGGTCTTCCCTTAGCCAATCGGTAAAGCGTGGAATAACCGAAGTCTAAGTTTAAATAAGATTGACAAAACAATATATTCCTAGTCATTTCATTTTTACTGTACATAACAAATGCGATCCTTCCATTATATGCTATATGTTGTTCAAAATTCAAGTATTTGACGGTTTCTGTTATGCTCCAGGATGCATAAAAGCATTATATTTTACTTGGCATGGCTCGGAGCGTATGATACCATGTGTCCACTCATTCTTCCTGTCCTGTAGATTCTAGGAATGCGTTGCGGTTCAGGTTTATTTGTTTGAATCCAGCTCGTTTTATAGTTTCTTTTTTGCGGTTGATGTTACGTAGGGGGCCTGGCCGCTTTGACGCTTGTTTTGAGTCATTGACATGCTGCAAGCATCAATATTGAAAGCAAAAATAAGTCGATGTCATATAGCCCAGTTTTTTCCAAGATGCTTTCTCGAACTGGCTGCGTTTCCATTATTAGATTAGATTGCATTGGTGGATGCAAGGAAATGGAACAGTATATCGACATTTTAAATATACTATTTTTTATATATAAGTTCAGGTCATCCATGGAGTTTCCAAGTTTTGAAAAGTAATTTTATAAAAAATTTCTCGTGGCTATCATACATTGTCTAAGCTTTTAGGTTCATAATAGATACGCAAATACTTCTACAATTGCAGCGGTACAACAATCTGGAGACATGTGTAATTGTTGTCATCATTTTCCATAAGAAAATCCTTCACTATATTTTATATACTATTCTATATTCCATGTTGATTTTACATTTTTATTGCTTTTTATTACTATCATTACCATTTTTATCATTACTTGGATTTATTTAAATAACATTTTATTATTTTAACCTCGGAGCGTATGTGTACGGTATGTCCACGCATCCTTCCTTCCTGTAGATTCAAAAATGCGTTGTGGTTCAAATCTATTCATTTGAATTCAACTCATTTTTTAGAATCATCTTTTGCGGCTAATGCAACGCAGTAGGCCTGGCCGCTTTGATGCTTGTATCATGTCCTTGATATGCTGCAAGCCTCAATATAGACAAAAAGAATAATTGGGCGTCATCTAACTCAATTATTTCCAGGATGCTTTCTCGTACTGGCTGCGTTTGTATTAGATTAGATTAGATTAGATTAGGAACCGAGGCAAGAGCTATGTACGACAAAATCATCCCGAAGAATTCAGCTACGTTTAAGGCTGCATACGAAATCGCGGACACACTGGAATCAACCCGTAACACGGCACGGTCAACACCGGGACATCATCGCGACCAAGCTAGGATACGAAACTCCAAGAACCAGGAAGTACATTCGGGCTACACAAACACCACAGCAGCAGCCGCTTCGGCGAGAATCACCGGATGAAAATCAACCAACGTCGTTAGAACAAGTTTCTGCAAAAGTTGCGGTGGGCAACACAAGCGTAACCAATGTCAGTTCCGTGAAGCAAGGTGCAATACGTGTAACAAGAAAGGCCACAATGCCAAGAAATGCCGATCTGGTCGTTCAAACTTCCAGAACTCCATCGATCATGTGGAATCGTCAGAGAATCAAGTTTCCGGAATCGACATAGTACAGACACTGGGACAGATCCACGATGTGACAACGACCGGGAAGAAAATTATTAACGTTGAAATCGATGGGCAACGCCTGCAAATGGAGCTGGGTACGGGAGCGCCATGTGGAATAATTTCGGGGTCAAAGCTGATGAGAATCAAGCCGAGATTGTTTCTGTTTCCGTCAGACAGGCAGCTCTAAAGTTATTTGGGTCATCGATTTAACTGCGTTGTTTGCATTCCCGTGATAGTCGCGGTTGGATCAGCATCACGTAAGCTGAACGTTTACGTTGTTTCTGGAGAATCCGATCCTCTCTTTGGGCGTAAATGGATCGCCTAGTTCGCTGATCAAGTTAACATAAACGAAATGATTGCTCCAGAGACATCTGTCAACGCAGTCACTACCACCGAACTTACTCCAAGGCAAGAAGCGCAGCTGTCCGAACTGCTGAGCAACTACGAGGAAATCTTCAGTGAAGTTTCCGGTAAGCTGAGTGGACGTAGTGAAGAAAAGCGGAAGCATCCGAATCACAAACCGAATCCGAAATTACAAGCCTACCGTCAATCCACGGATGAAAGTTGACGAACATTCAATACCAAAGGTCGAAACACTTTTCAAAAAGATGAAAGGGGCTTCTTTGTTATGCCATCTAGACCTAACCGACGCCTATATGCATCTTCCGATCGACAATGAGTTCATGGTCTCATTTGCCTCACGAGAGTATATATAGCTCGTGAATATACCTACTATTTGGCAACGCCGAATGAAAACAGTCCTGCATGGCTTGGATAACGTCGTCAACTTTTACGACGACATCATCGTCTCCACAGACAACTTCAACGAATCCTAGTAGCCCTCGGAGTGACCATGGACAGGCTAAAGCAAAATGGACTACGGCTCAATAAATCCAAACGTATCTTAGAAACATCGTCTCTTGGATGCCTTGCGAACATAATCGATCGGCAAGGCCTTCAAAAATCTGACAAACACATCGAAGAAGTCCGTGATAAACCACATTCGGAATTACAACTTTTCCTGGGTAGGCGACCTACTACAGTGCATTCATCCCGAATCTCTCATCTCGGTCTCGAAGTATTCGGAATATGCTAGCAACCCACACGTTCAAATGGGGAAGCAGACAGGGCGTACCAAGATCTGAAACAGGCGAACAGATAAGCGACAGAACGGAGCGGCCAACAGCGTATGCCAGTTGTACGATGTTCAAAACGGCCCAAGGTTGCGCTAATATTGACAAAGAAGCCCTAGAAATTTAGGGCGGAAACGGTTTTCTCACTATCTGTATGCTCGTAACATTACCTGGATTACGGACCATAAGCCCCTCATACAGGTACTGGTTGGTTGGTAAATGACTAGGCAATGCGTACCATTGGTACTTTGCGTACCTTCAGATATAAAATAGATCCTACTGCGATTCTTAGCCTCTTGTCCAGTCACTCCTATCCCTATCTCCCCGTGGTGCCGACTGGGGTATGAGTAACCATTGGAAAGATCGGGTAACCAACCCCGGTGGGACCTTGGTCATATGCTGACAGGGAAGGGGGGCTGCCCTCTTCAAAGGGTGTAGTCTATCTGAGCGTCTGTTCTCCATGTTAGGGGCGGCTCAAAACAGCGTCTGTTCTCCATGTTAGGAGTGGCTGATCATCATCCTTGTACCAGCGTGGGACTCTAAACAGTGCTGTACACGATGGTCCCCCGGCGAGGCAGGGGGTTGGGGACGGTTCAACAAGCCGCTCTTAAAAAATCAATGTTACAAATAATACAGAAGTTAATACGGACCGGAACAATCGGCAAAGACCTAGGCGGCGAATTAAGGACAACGATTGGATACTCGGAACATGGAACTGCAAATCGCTCTGCTTCCTTGGCTGCGATAGGATAATCTATGACGAACTTCAACCACGTAACTTCGAAGTCAAAGCACTGCAGGAGGTTTGCTGGACAGGACAGAAGGTATGGAAAAGCGGGCATCGAGCGGCTACTTTCTACCAGAGCTGTGGTACCACAAACGAGCTGTGAACCAGCTTTGTAGTGCTGGGTAAAATGCGTCAACGCGTGAATGGGTGGTTTCCGATCAACGCTATAATGTGCAAGCTGAGGATCAAGGGTCGACTTCAACTACAGCATCATCAACGTACACTGTCCACACGACGGGAGACCCGATGACGAAAAAGAAGCGTTCTACGCGCAGCTAGAGCATGTGTATGATGGCTGCCCGCAGCCGGACGTAAAAATCGTCATTGGTGACATGAACGCTCAGGTAGGACGGGAGGCAATGTACAGACCGGTAATATGGCCTAACAGCCTGCATACCGTATCTAACAATAATGGCCTACGATGCGTGAATTTTGTGGCCTCCCGTGGTTTAGTAGTTCGAAGTACCTTCCCCCGTAAAGACATCCACAAAGCCACTTGGAGATCACCTGACCTACGAACAGAGAATCCAATCGATCATGTTCTGATCGACGAGAAATTCTTCTCCGATATCATCAACGTTCGCACCTACCGCAGTGCGAATATAGACTGGGACCACTACCTAGTTGCAGTATGTATGCGCTCAAAACTCTCGACGGTGTACAACACGCGTCGAATTCGGACGCCACGACCCAACATTGAGCTACTATGGGAAACCGGAGTTGCTCAGGAATACACGCAACATCTAGAACCAGCCCTACCAACGGAAGAGCAGCTTGGCGCTGCTGCTCTTGAGGATGGCTGAAGAAATATTGGAACCGCCATTGGTAGCACTGCATTGGTGACACTAGGCACTAGAGGAGAAGAATGCGGCACGGGCTAGAATGCTGAAACACCGTACGAGAGCGAATGTGGAACGGTATAGACAGGCACGGAACAGACAAAATTCTATTCTTTGAAGGAATAAGCGCCAGAGGGAAGATCGAGACTGCGAAGAAATGGAAGCACTGTACCGTGCTAACGACACACGCAAATTCTATGAGAAGTTGAACAGCGCGCGCAGAGGTTATGTACCACAAGCTGATACGTGCAGAGACCTGGATGGAAACCTTCTCACAGCAGAGTGTGAGGTGATTGAAAGGTGGAAGCAGTACTTCGACGAGCACCTGAACGGCAATGTTAAAGCGAACGATAGTAGCTCGGTAATAAATCTAGGAACACGCGCAGAAGATGACAGGACCCCGACCCCAACCCTTCAGGAAGTTGAGGAGGAAATTGGTCGGTTGAAAAACAACAAAGCCGCTTACGTTGACCAACTCCCAAGCGAGCTATTAAAATACGGTGGTGAAACACTGGCCAGAGCGCTGCACTGGGTAATTACTAAGATTTGGAAGGAGGAATGTCATTATAACGGAGATAGTATGACGTCACAGAAACCGACTACCAACACCGAACCAAGTCCGAAAGCTCTTCTGATTCTTCCTATTCAGCAGATGAACTGTTTCTTTCACCTTGTAGGAGTTCGGACCGGCGTCGAGAAGTTTCTCCAGCTCACTACGCCATGGTGACTCATGAGAAGTTTCGTGATTAGTGTGAACTCTAATTCTCATTTTAAGATAAATAAATTATTCTCGCCTATCCCAGCAGAAACAGTGTTTGGTTAGTCTTCACGAAATTCATTTCGTTCATTATACAAAACGGTGGAAAGAAAGCATTTCACCAATTAAAAAGTGTAGTGAAGATTTTTCAAACATCGGTATACTTGCGCTATCTTCACTCTTCGAATCCATCATTCCAAGACAACAAATAAAATCAAAAACAATACCCCGTCACCTCGTTGTAACCCCTTCTGGAGATTCAAAAGTCCTCGAGCATGTCGCTGAAACTTGGACAACACATATCTCTCGGCTCATTTGAGAACTTCACTCGAAGGCATTGATTTGGATTTATATATCTTGTCTCTTCCACAATCGCAAACAGAAACAAAGTGATGGTGGCGCTCCGTATCATGATCCATTGAGATAAAATAAAAAAAAAAACATCCATAAAATCCTATCTTCAGTCAACTGAGCAGCACTTGGCAACAATTTTTTTTTCTGCAACCCGGCGAAGCAAAGGAACAATTCCGAAAAGGGGAATAATGAAATAACCGTAAGCGTAGCGAAAATACCGCTCACGATATTTTGATCAAATTTATTACTTGCTTTTTGGTTTGTTTGTTTTCATTTGCTGATGGGAAAATATAATATTTGCGAATGTGTGTACCCTGTCGAAGGCAATGAGCATCGGTTATTCGCTTTGGGCCCAACATGAGCATGCTATCGAGTTTACTTGCTAACTCCCGCGTGATTTTAGCTTTACGGTTGTGATTGTTTGAATGTATGTGTGTGTGTGCGTTTGTGGGGTGGTCGGGAGTGGTTGGCGAGTGGTTTCATGTGTGAAAAGTTTGCGCTCCTTTATCACCGTTGCGATGATGGAAATCCTTCTTTGTACAAATATGGAGCGGTTTTGTGTATTTATCCGCCGTATTATACCGTGGTGTGGCATACTGTGTAAGATTAAGGCAAAAACCGTTTGATTGAAGGCTCAGAACGATGGCAGCTATGTCATAGCAAACAGCTGGATTAATCAAATAACGATCAATGTGGCAAATAGTTCGATGAACATTGCTCAAGTTTCTTGAAATTCTACGACCTTGTTGTTGGATTTATCTTAGCAAATAGGAGAGCCTGCGGAAGGCAATGACTTGGTCCCACATTCTTGAAAATTAGGTCATTTTTTATGACACATTCACTGCCTTCTTTCTTTTTCCTTTGCTAATTTTTCAAATTATTTTATGATTGTTTATAGTCTCTTACTAAAATTCATCACTAGAATGAAGCATCCAAAGATGCAAATACCGATTGCATTCCAGAAATATACAAAGTTCACAGCTTACTCGTGAATTTATACTGCCACCTGGTGTTAGGCCCACCGTTGAATTGTCAAAAAATGTAAGTAGACTATTTACAGCAAAAATGAAAGCTCTATAAATTCGTTTATGGCACAAAAATACTTATATCCTTCTCGTAAAAGGATGTTACGCACGGTGGAAAAGTTGGAATTGTATTTCTTTGCCAAATCACGTATGGAGACACCTGTCTCCTCAGCTTTTTGTCCCTAGTGCCACTTTTATGATAGATACGCTGTGCTCTATCCACACTCAGAGTATTCTTATAACGTTTGATTACAAGACACACCGTTGAATTTGGGAATTTTAACACTTTAGCTATTTCTGAGGCAGACCACGAAGGATTCTCTAGATGTTGGTGCAATATTTTTTTTTTCTCAAGTTCCATTATCCGTAATTTCGAGATAAGGCTAATGGAACTTAGTAAGGCTTGTTCACCACAAACTTTGGACAGATTAAATTTGGAATAATTCAAATTTGCTGCTGATTCAATCCAAGATGCATTGTGTTATCATTTAATTGTGCATTATTAGTCATCTTAAAACTTATTACAGCTACTTAATTAGTCTGCTGTAAAGGCTGAAGAAACTACGGATTTTTGAGTTTACTCTAGTCATTATGGTCTGTGCAGACTTCTCAGCAACTGATTTAGCTGCTTTTTTCCAAGATTTTCGAAGTTTTTCTATAGTTGTAGCTTGTTGTTTATATTGGGAGAGTTTTCTATTCACGAGAGCCCAATACTGCTCGATAGGTCGCAACTCCGGGCAGTTAGGTAGATTCGCCTGTTTCGGTACAACATGGACTCCATTCGCTTCATAACATTCCAAAACATCTTTGGCGTAGGGATAAGATGCCAAATCAGGCCAGAATAGCGAGGGAACGCCTTGGCTGATTTGGAATGGTAACAATCGCTATTTTTTTGTTTACCATTCCGGTAGTGACGAAGCTTTGGCTTTCACGACCACATCTGCATTTTGCCTGCCAAACCAAATTTAAGCCAACATTTAAGCTCCTCAACACGGCTCGGTTGCATGGCAGTATAATAAGACATTCTCGGGAAGCTGCAAACTTAGGTTTTAGCCGTTACATTCTGTTTATCATTGTGGTTCGGTACTGTTTTTACCCTGAACGACTTCATGTCTTGCCGGTGCTTGGAAGTATGCACGAAAGTTGGGGACATTTTTATTTTTCTAGCCACAGTACGTACCAAAAGATCCGGTCTCTTCTGTAATATTTGCTTCACCTTCGCGTCCTTATGGTGGTTCTTGAGATCCGTGTATCGAATTTAACAACGCTATGGACAGTGCTTGCAGGAAAACCAAGATTTTTTACAAGTTTTCTTACTGTCAGATCCTTGCGACCGCACACAATTGCTTTTCGTACTTACTCTTCTTTTGACGCCATATTCGGTCTAAAAGCTTGTAGTTTCACCAAAAATTGATTTCACAAAATGAAGAAATATGCGTATATCAGTCTGCGAAATATTTCACGCGTTGATGAAGTATTTTCAGAGATTTGCCTATTTAGGGGTGTCCAGATTTTGACAAGAACAAGCCTTACATTTTTGATAACCTAGAACATCTCAAAAAGATACAAAAATATTTAACGTTTGTAATTGGGATTTTTTTTTATATTATTTACACATTTGAACCATATTCTAAAATAACGCCTTACAGACATAGCTGCCATGTTAGCTACTTGAATGGAATCAGAGTTGGATTGATCTTCAAAAGGAGAAGGTTTGTTGCTTCCAGCAGCAGCCGGTACCCGTTTATCACCTTTCATCTTCGACTTAAATCACACCAATGTGTGGTGACGACCCTTGTAATGCAAGCAAGAGTATTTTGATTTGCATTCCCGAGCCAAGTGTCCAGCCTTGAAGCAATTCATGTAGAGTGAGTGTGTCCTCAAAAGAGCATCTCTGTCCGCAACTTTCAGTCTTTGGAAATCGTTGCTCTGATATAGTGGATGATTTGTTGAGCAAACCACGCAGACAGTCCAGTACTTGAATCCTACGATGCAGAAAACCAGTCAAATCTACTAGCAAATCCTGCTCCTTCGTTGCAGACAGCTCCTCCCACACTCTCCGTGTAACCGGATCCAGTCGAGCAGTGAGAATATTCACCAGCAGATGATCCTTATAATCGGCTGGTTCGATAATCTGGTCGAGCGTCTGCACAATCCTCTCAAATCCTTCCACGAGAATGTGCAGTTCAGCTCCAAATTCCTTGGGGATTGTTGACAGCTTGAACAAAGAGAGCACCTGCCGCTATTTAAAGTGTTTGCTGTTGTTGTATCGGCGCAACAACATATCCCAGGCCACCTGATAATTGGCCCTTGTGATCGGTAGAGTGTGGATAAGATTCCTTAGTTCCCCTTGCTGACGTCCCTTAAGGTAGTGGAACTTTTCCACCTCAGGTAGATCCGCCTTCCAGTGGATTAGTGAACTGTATAAATCGCGAAAGCTTAACCACTCATCTATGTCCACCGTTGAATGTTTGCAGCTTGATCTGTGGCAGGCGAACGTGGTCAACCGATCCGTGTGCCACCCCATCAGTTGCTCGGGTAGACTGCTCCAGTTCCTGAACTCGCTGAAATTCCTTTGCCTTGCCCAATAAGAAAAATTTCATTTCGTAATAGCGATCGCTGAACTCAGTGCGCTCCTTCTCTAACGTGGTACTTTCCCTCATGGGCGAAGATTTCCACTAAGACTTACCATAACCTTCCCAAAGCTGATCGTAAATTTGATCAGCATATACCAGCCTCCGTTCGTCGCCCTCGATGATATCGAGTTCATCCTCTCCTGCCGTTATCCTCTCGATCTGAAATTCACCATTGCATGTAGTATAGGGCGACGTCATTGTACGTTTGTCCCATCGAGAGAGTTTTTGCCTCTGGATCTTCGAGCTGACTGTCGGTGTACTATTGTAGCAATCGAACAGATGATTACCATGAGACAATAGCTACACAGCCGTCTCGTCTGGGTAGACCTTTGTGGGATGGTGGATGGCTGTGCCAGGGTTGCAGCTACGAGGGGTCGTGCTCTCGAACTAAGACATTTACTTTTTCTTCCGGAACTTCTTAGTATTAAGGATGTTCCAGGTCGCTCATTAGGCCTTAAACTCATATGTTTTTGGTTTCTCAGATAGAAGCATTGATTAAGATCAAATTTGCCGAAGACAATGTACCTTTTTATTCAGTCTGTGCGTTAAACAGCCTTTTTCCTTTTTGGGTCATATATAACCCCTTAGGCCTGAAGGAGTTAATATACTTTTTAAGACAAGGCTTGAAATTTATGAAATTTTCAATACTGTGTGGTCCAAATCAACAATGTTCTCTATCAAAGTCAATGCGTAGAAATATTTCCGAACGATTGGTTTAAACATTGTAAAAATCTTTTGAAAAACTACTGAGATACTAACGCTCAAAACCTGGCCACTTTTCCTGACGGTCACAAGAGGACAAGTGCTTTTAAATAAAAATGTACCCCAGTATAGAAAACAAAGACGTTTTCCTACTTCAAAAGTCAACCATCTAGGCCCACTTCGTGTCGGCCGGATACGATCGCAAAAACATCTACAAGATTCTGGCACTTCTGGAAAAGGGAGAGCCCGTCGATCAGAAGCTTTGTTCTAGCCGTCCGACCGATTTAAGTGACCGGAGGATTCAACAGTAGCTCAACCGGAGGACGGACGGGAAGGTGGCTACTTCTTTCCGTGTGTTGGACCGGGAGCTCAGTGCGACCGGCCAAACGGTCAAGAAGTGTTCTACCAAAATGGATATCTACATGTGGAAGCGTAAGTCTAAGCCAGCCGTGTCGGAGAACCAAGTGGAAACCAAGAAACAACGGCTGAAGATTCTGGACAAAGAGATCTTCCCGGCGAAGCAGAACGTGTGGAAGCATGCCAATCCTCCCAACGTGCCTCAGCTCCGGAAAATCGAGAAGTTCTGGGCCAATTCGAAAAGGTAAGTATATTCAAATAATTCCATGGCCAAGAAAGTACCTTTATTTTTGATGCGCACAGTCACGAGCCAAAAACTGCCAGCTGAAACATTGAGACGCTGATTGGTGTATCTTTTGACCTTGGAAGTGTTATCAATTTGACGACAGCGAAGTGATGGGGTGCGACTGAAGATAACCTGTAAACCATATTGTATATTTTCTATCCTCCTTAATTAAATTATTTTTTCACTCTTTAGGGTCACCTTGGGTTTTAATCACCGGTTTTTGCTTAAATTTCTGCATTTCCGGTTGATTTTCAGAGAAATTTCATTATCAAAAAACAAAGTTACCTAATTCTGAGATGTGGAGTGTCAGTAGTTTCATTAATGAACATTATTTTTCGTAAATAAGTAAGTTTCTCGTTGATTGGTGAACTGCTATTTGACGCATCTTGCGGTAAGATTTTGGACAATTGTGAATTCCTCTATTTAATTGCAAATTATTTTTTGTTTTTATTTTAATTTCCTTTATTTACCTTTTTTTCAACCATAAACCGGTACGTTTCTGAAGGGAGGAACCCCCATCCTACATATCGCACTCATCAACACTTGCACCGCGGCCAACGGATTTACTTCCCTTCCAAGGGAAGATTTGACCAGATTAGTGTATGCCTCTGAAAAATCCACTGAGATAGAAGTATCAGTCCCGCTGACCACTTCATCACAGACGCCGAGAAATTTGGAATTTATTGTTTTTCAAATGTATGTATGTGCAAAATGTATAACAATGGAAATACGATCATAAAGGAATACGATATGAAATAATGAAAAAAATCATTCTCACCAAAACCTCATAAGGTCATGACAATAAACCAAACATGTTACGAATGAATAATGTCTCTAATTCTCTTCTAATCACAAGCTCCGTCCAGTTGAATAAAACCACTAAAGAATAGAAAACAAGCGAAGAGTTCATTCCCCGAAACAACTGTACCGAGTATGAAAATCACAGCAACGAACGAAAAAGATTAATCGCCTCATGGGAGACCCAATCAATCTAGCAAACTTGAATTTAGTGGGAGCTGAAATGGGCGACAATTTGTGTGAAGAGTGCTTTAACAAGGGAGAACAGAAAAAAAATCTGAATGAATAACGGGCGACCGATGAAGGTGCTTTCAGAAATAATAGGAATTTTATTAGAGCAAATTTTTTCTCGCCTTCCGAGCTGTGCGCTAGTTAAAGGTCGAGATGAATGCCATAGTAGGAGGGTGGATTTTCAAATAGTTCCAGCAGGGTAAAAAGTACTTTTCCATTGACCGGCTGATGGTTGCTTCGGTGGCCGGAGATAGAAGAACTGCGATAAGGAAGGAATGAGAAGTAAATAAAGACAACCAATTTTGCTAATCTCCTGACATTAGTAAGAAACGCTGGAAGGAGATTAAGTTATTTATGCGATGGGATGCGCCAGGCGGAGGAATGCAATGCTATTTTGAGAAAGTACATGATCTGGGATGAACTCGGAAATTTAATAATGCTTAAGATGCACAGATAAAAATAAGTTAACTCTGTTCAACTCAGAGTATGAGTATGTGTTGAAACATGGGAATCAAGTGTTGATTCCAATGTTTCTGGAAATTTGAACAGCTTTAAACTGCTTTTGACTTCATTGTTGTTTTTGTTTAAATTCTTATACGTCTTGCTGTTTTCATTTTCTTTTTGATCACACATTTGCATCCAAATATCACCGCACACTAAACAGAGGTTGACTTGTTCGTTTAAATGGTCACGTCCTAAAAAGTGAACCCTGATAATCTTCTAGAAAGTTTCCGAGTAGAAAAGCTATGATGAAACGTGAGTCTTAATGCTCACATCTTAGAACCTAACGGAAAACCTTGGCTATACATATGTATGTATATTCATAATACCTAGAAAACCAGTGAGCCACATCTAAGAGAAGTGCCACTTTTCCTCATCGCTTATGCAAACAGTCTAACGTGGAAAATTAGCCGCTTGGCTGGTGACAACGCATCATAGCATGTTTCAGACCCAGGGACCGTCTTCGGGGAATTTCTATCAATCAGAAGCAATCTCGCTCTGATGTCGATTTTACTGCCCCAACTGGAGTCATCCCTGTGGTTCCGGTTGCTGCTGTTGCTGACATCTTTACTGCTTTGACGCTATTTCAGAAGGATAGAAGAGAAAAGATGAACGGAGCTTGATTAAATAATCAATAGCTTTCCATCTCTCTATTAGCTGACTGGTGAATTTTTCTTTGGCATGAAATGTTGTGATTTCAATCTTCTCATCTTTTCTCGCAGTCGCTGGGTTTTGGTAGTCCTCCACTGTAGCGTGTTATCTCATTCGGCGCCCCAGCTCCCCGAATCCCAAACTAGCCCCGTTACGTCGCTTGTTTGTCGAAACGAAATGGATCTGCCGAAAAGACGGTCTTCCTACAATAACAACATCACGGTTCCTTTTATGTGTTTCTTTTTGTCTGCCATTCTACCAACAGCGAGGCAACATGGGCATTCAGATGAATCTTAAATTTTCGGGATGCTGCAGATTTAAGAGGGTAGTTGAGCTGGCTAACTTAAATTGATGTTCAAGGGCTAGACTCAATCCAACTTAGAATGGGTTGCAATTAACTTAAATCGAAAACTCAAGTAGAGTGGACGGTTCATTTGTTGATTTGGAAATTTAATTTGCTTTTTGATATCTCAAGAAAGGTTGCAAAAATGGGCTTTTAAGGGTACAGTTAAAACTGTATACAAGTAAATGAGACGTTTGCATATGGTATGTAGCGGTGAGCAAAGGAATTGACTAGAAAGGCCATGAGCAGAACGGAGAAATAAATCACGGATTATATTTGTGCTTCCTTTCTGAGAACTCACCTTGCTACACAAAAAATATAATGAATTTAATAAGTGCATAAAATTTCGCCTCATTGAAAGTCAGAGGAGGCGTAAGCAATGAAATTGTTTGCAATCTTTCATGCGCCATACAACAATGTTTGCCATCTTCCATACAACAGGCTAGATTCAGGCGTTATCTGGCCTCAATTTACATGAAATATCCCATTATTTTCTACCAAATCTAGCATTTCTTTTATGTGCATTAGGTAACGCAGAAAATTCAATGTTTCTTTTTATCTGTGTATTGTACAGGGTAGGGCCCAATAAGAGACGCATGAAACAAAGACTGTTTCTCACCTGAAATAATTTAAATGTTTCTTGGTTATTCTGTTTCTTACATTTTATTGTTTATGTGTACATATTGAAATTTCGATTCTATCGCCTTAAGCATTAATTATTGCCCTTAGACTCTTTCGAAAGGCATTACGAGCGGCACTCACTTGATTTTAGGGGATTTCATTCCATATCTTCTGATGCTTTGAATGCATCAATACCCATTGGTTTGAGATCTCAAAAGTGAGCTTCCATGATTCCCCAAATAGAAAAATCCAGAGGATTTGTATCTGGTGAAGAAGCAAGCCCGATTCAAAGTAAATTTGGACGCATTCAAGTGATCGTAACTCAAGAATCAAACAACATAGATGGTTGATTAATACGTCAAACAAAAGGATATTTATTCAGCTTTCAAACGATAAAAAAATAGTTATTTCATTTTACGGTTTCAAATGAACTGTCGCACTTTACTTGTGATCGATGCCTTCATGATCTGCACATTCGCTGGTGACACTGTACCGGCGAACTTATTCCAATTTAAACGCAATTGTTGTGCATTTTTCACTTCTTTACCGCATCCTCAAAATTTTCGCTTGCAAATTGCCCAATATTTTTCGATTGGTCTGAACTCAGGGCAATTTGGAGGATTAATCTGTTCGGCGACGAAATTAACATTATTTACAGCAAACCATTCTAGTACCTCCTTAGAGTAGTGGCAGCTGGCTAGATCCAGCCAAACCATAACGTTGGGTTTGTGTTGCCGAATGAAGGGTAAAATTCGCTTTTTCATACACTCTTTAATGTGAACCTTCTCCAACGTTGTGTGAGATGCGATAAAAACCTTGATTTTAAGGCCACAACTGCAGATTCCTTGCCAAATCATTAGTTTCAGAGCAAACTGATCAGCAAAAACAAATTTATACCTGGAAGGAACATCACCACGACAAGTTGCCGACAAGTAAAATTTTCGTCCGGGGATTTGTTTATAATCCATTTTGACATATGTTTCGTCATCCATCAGATTTCGTTCGTATAGTAGTCGTGTTCGCTTTTTGGCCACTAAATTTTGTTTCAGGGAGTGATTTGGATGTTAACTGGCACAAAAAGACCTATATACTTCTCTTGAAAGGATGTTACGCACGGTGGAAAAGTTGGAATCAAATTTCTTTGGCAAATCACGCATGGAGACCTCTCTACTAAGTTTTTTGTCCTCAGCTCTTTGTTCCTAGTGCCACTTTTATGATAGATGCGCTGTGCTCTATCCACATTCAGTGTATCCTTGTAACGTTTTATTACAAGACACAAGGTTGACTTTGGTAATTTTAACACTTTTACTATTTTTGAGGTAGACCACGAAGGATTCTCTAGATGTTTGTGCACAATTAATTTTTAATCAAGTTCCATGATCCGTAATTTCGAGATGCGTCTATCAATCGAGAAAAACTTTCTACCAATTTCTTTGTCAATGAAACATCAGAAAATGCCTGCCAAACGTTTTTTGTTCCAACCACCAGTGGTGTATTAAACTGTGCGGCCAGATTGACTTTGAATCGAGTTTTGATTCCTTAGTCTGGCAAATTCTTGGAGAACCATGCTTGGGTAATCTTTGCTCCATGGGACGGCGCAGAATCCTGTTAAGACACCCATTTGCGGTTACCGAACATCGTTGAAGTATGCTTCTGTAAATGCTCGCTACATAGAACCTGTCATTTTGAGCGTTGAAACCTTGCTGCAATACGAAATTTTTCTCATCCGAAAACACAATCTAGAATCACCATGCCGACGAAGCAATTCGAGACAACGAATGACTTTGATCTTCTTGTTTTCTTCCGAAAGTCCATGATTTTTTTCTTTTCTTGTACGGCACCAATCTCAAATTCTCGTTGAGAACTGATGTGCTAGTTTTCCTGGAGACGTCCATATCCTGAGCCAGTTTTTATGAAGACCGACAAGGATTTCGGCGAATTCGCGCACGCACCGCTTTTACAAGCCGTTTGGTACGTACACTGCGAGGACGACCTGGTTTTTTCTTTGGATCGATGGTTCCCCTCGTCCTCCATCTTTTCAACGTCCTACCGATTAATGTGCGGCATATTCCTTCCTTCCGGGTCTCAGCCGGGTATCTGGTTGGGACGCTTTCCTGCCAAACGCAACTGCAAAATCCGTTGTCTTATGAAATCCATATTTTTCTTAGGCACTTCCTGTCGACCATCCATACTAATCAAACCCTTTTTAATATGCTGGCAACCAGGCTCTTGCAGATTCCAGATGGAAAACAAAATACTGCGTCACTTATTTGGGCCTACCCTGTAATATATAACCTCAATGTAAGAAGTTTGCCTCGGGCATCGGCTGTGAACGGTTGTGTTGATTGATGCAGTTATCTATTGTTTTGTGGTGCGAGTGATCGCATGAGCACAGAAAAAAAAACAATACAGCTGCTTCTCGTTACGATGTGGTGGACCGCCGAGGGTGCTGGGCGGTGATAGGCATCATAATCAACTATGATAGGTTCGTTATACACGCCGTGCCGCCATGGCGTGGAACACTCTCCTATTTTGTAAGTGGCCCAAATGGCATCTGTACTGGTGGTTTAAATCGGTTCAAATCGGAAACTAATCTTAAAATTTTGAGTTTTTGTTGTCTCAGGCAAGGATAACTTAAGCTGTGTGTGTATGCGTGTTTTATACCCGTACCGATGAAAGGCGAAGATAGCATTTGTGATGAATGTAAAAAAGTAGAAAGAGATGCGTGTAAAGTGATGACTTGCATTGACTATTTTTCGGAAGCGCACTTTAAATGCCGAAATATTGTTCGCACTAGGAATGGGCGATGTCAATGTGATTTTTACAGAATCGAAATAGTCACCTCAATAAATCGATTTGTTTTCATCTGATCTTTGCTAATCCGATCTGTTCGATGTTTGACAACATCGATTTTTTTAGAGGTGAAATCGATGGCTTATTTAATTGACGTTTTTCCTAATTACCGAGTGCAAAAAGTTGATCGATATCAAATTATCAAATATCAACAATAAAGTCGTTTCAATATTGTTTTTCAGCTGAAGGAGTTCATTATAGACGTCGAGTCGATCGAAATTGCGCATTACAGAAGCCGACTGAAACAGATTGAGTCGGCAACGAAAGTCAACCGTAAATTGTAGCGTTGAAATTTTTCAAAATGTCTTTGAAATATTACATCAGTGGCTTTCATCAATGTAGTTGTCAAAGAATAAGTAATTGCATTTTCACTCTTGTTTTGTGAATTACTATAATGTTGCTGTTATTCAGACAACCTCATTTGGCCGCTGTTCCAAAGTTGCGGTGAAGTTTTCAATTAATATGTGGAAAAATGTCTATATCTATTTCAAAGGTGATTAAGAAGAAGGCATTTTATCTTGTTATCATTAATTGACGCGTGATGATACTGAAGCTACTGATAGCATCAATTCTTTAAACATTTAACATTCAGAGGTTGCTGTATATATATGCGTTGATCAATCTCACTTCAACGATTTTATCTCGAAGTTCTCTGGCCTTCTGATGCAGCATTCAATCTTTTTCCTAAGCTTCTGATACTCTAAGTGGTTTTTTTTTCAGAATCAAGGTTACCTTTTTATGAATTTTTGGAGGATTCTATGAATTTCTGAAAAATTCTCGAAACGTTTTAGAAATATTGATAAACTTCTTGATTTTTTTTCGAAATTTCTTTGCTAAACTTCAGGGAAGTTTTCTCACCGATCAAATCTCTTACACAAGATAAGATGGAATTGTAATTCCTACATGAATTTTTTTCCTAGCTTAAAGTACGATGAGAACGGATGGGGAGATGGTGTTTACCATACTTTAATATACTTCAATAAGAATGTTGTTGACTGCTTCTTTTATTCGTCAGTGATTTTCTTTTGAATTTCAGAGAAGCTCTTTCTTGATCCTCGTCAAAGCTCTTTGTTGAAATTCTGGGAAGTTTACTCCTGAACTATAAGCAAGTTTCCTCATGAGCTTCTTTGCAGTCACTCCTGATTTGTTCTGGAAATCACATCTTACAACCCAACCTAAGACTCCAGGAACAGTTGATAAGTTTTTTCCTGAACTTAGTTACTGCCTAAACTTCTGATGAGTCCCATCCTGATCTGTGAGGAACATTTCTCCAAAACTTTGGGAAAGTTCTCTCCAGAATTTCTTGCAAACCCTTCTTAAATTTAATGGAAGGTTGTTCCTTAACTGCTGGGAAGTACTCTTCGAAACTTCAGGGAACGTCTGAACTTCGGGGAATATTCCTGAATTAAAAAAAAAACTTGTTTCAACTTCCAAGAAGAATGCCCCATTCTTCTGGAAAGTTGCTTCTTGTTTTTCTCAGAAGTATCTCCCTGAACTTGGAGAAAGTTTCATTCTGAACTTCTGAAATGTTCTATTTTAAATTTCAGTTAAGCTCTGAAGCAGTCATGAGAAGTTCAAACTAAGTTTTTGGGAAATTTCAGTTGGATCATCTAAACTTCAGAGAAATTTCTTGAAATTTTTGTGAAATTCCTTTTTGAACTTATAGGTTGTGCCCTTTCTGTTAAGTTTGTTTTTTCTAAAATTCTGGGAAGTTTTTTATCTGAGCTTATTCTTTTTAAACATCTGATAAGTCACATCCTGAACTCCGCGGAAAATTTTAATGAAACTTTGGTTAAGTCCTCTTTAGAATTTCTAGGAAAATTCCTTCAAATTTGTTGAAAGTTTCTTCCTCAACTTCTAAGAAGTCCTCTTCTGAACTTTTGGGATGTTTTCTCTTGACTTCTGAGAAAACCTTGCTCAAACTATTAAAAAGTACTTTTCTTCTTGAAAGTTTCTTTTTTTTTCCTTTAAGAGATTTCTCCATAAACTTTAAGAAATCCTCATTCTGAAATTCTAAAATGTTCTTCTCTGAACTTTGGAAAAGCTCTCTTAGATGTTTAGGTCGTTATAACTAAACTTTGAGGAAGTTTCTTCTGGAACTTTTAAGAAGTCCTTTCTTGAACTTCAGAGAAATTATCTTCTGAATTTGAAGGACTTTTCTGAGCATTGTGGAAGTTTGTTAAGGAATTTTTGAGAAATTGTAGAGAGCGCCCTCCCTGGTTAGCTTCCTCCTGAACTTCGGGAATGTTTCTTTTACCTTGAATTTTGGGAAGTCCGTCATGAATTTCTGGGAAAACTTCAAAACCTCTGGAATGTTCCAAACTTTTTAGTAGTCTAGTTCCCTAAACTCCTTCCTAAAGCTCTGAGAAGTCCTCTCCTGATCTTCGGGGAAATATGAACTTGACCTACGAAGATGGTCATTCCAATTTTTTTTTGGGATATTCCTACTTGAACAAGTAAGAAATTTTCTTTCCACACCTCAAGAAATGTAAGACTTATTTCATAAACCACTTTACTCGCGCGTCAATTTGCTAGTCCCAAGTGCAAGTGTACTGAAAAAATACGCTTAGAAGTATTTAAGAAAAAAATATTACAGTTCTAAGATTAATTTCAAAGGTCATCGTAATTAACGGTTATTCTGAGCCTTCGCGTGTCAACAAATTGGGCTTGAGTGAATCCTAGAGGGTTTGAGTTGTTTAGTGGAATACCTGTAACTAGAAATGAGAAGAAAATCTATAAAATGAATAATACTAATTTTTATTCTTATATTTAAATGCTAATCTTAGAATCTCAAACGAGAAAATGATTTCTTTTTGTTATTCCGACCCAAGGTGATCCTAACGAATCGAGTTCTTGGTCAATTTCCTACCACTACTGTTTAGCATTAGTTTTGCTGGTTCCACGCCACAAAAGCCTCGGGCGATGCCACATTGAATAGTATCAGTTCAATGAGCCATTAAAACAGACGTTAATTGTTTTGTGTTTAATAGGATTAGACATTTTTGCTAGAAATAAATTATTCACCTGTCAAAAAATACAGGTTTAGTGTGTTTCTTACCTTGCTCAGGCAATTACCCTGAACCGATGAAAAACTTAAACTTTTTCACGACAAAATGTGACCAATCAGTCACTAGTTTCCGAGCGATAGATTGAGTCGACCAACTCGGCAAAACTTCGTCGATATCGACATCTATAATAGCTAAATTGATTGTCGAGCAAGTGACGGTCTACTCGATTTCAACTATATAATTGCCCCCTTGAGTTATTGTCATCTTCAAAATAGTCTGATGTTTACTTTTGTTAAATTTATTTTATGCTAGTTTGTTCATCCTTTTGTTCTTGCATTAACGCCTTATTGTATGTTCGTTGTGTAATTTTAAAATTAAATTTGGCTATGTTCAAGAAATTGGTTCTGAACGAGTATAACGGGTTTAAATTTTCCTATCGATTCTTAAAAAAGAAGTCCATATGCTTAAGTTTTGAGATGAACTTGTTGACTTGCTCTTGAATAGTTCTTTGACAAACATTATAACAACTTGTTTAACTATTTCCCTTTCATATAAAAGAAGAAAAACAGAACGAAGAATATTCCATTAATTACCAACAGTTTCTAAAATGCTAATATTATTCTAAGATAAAGTTTTTTTGCCGAATCGACTATTTATTTTCGATACTATCGTAGATCAATTTTTTTTGGAATTATACGTATCTACAGGGATATAAAGAATCTCCTAACATGAGGATGCCCCAATGGGTGGGGAGAAGAGTCCACCCTCTATTCACAAACTTTTAGTAATGGGGAGTTGGCATTCAGAGTGCTCCAATCGGGTGTCCTGATGGTCCCTCCTATTTGTTTCTTCCGCTGCGATGTTAGATGATTGAAACTCTAAAATAGCGAAAATTCCAACGTGATATAATATAATAATGTTTATCACCTGGCAGCCTAGCAAAATAGCGATGTATGCGTTGTATAAACAATGTTTGGAACTATGCATAAATGGGCAAGAATAAGTTTTATTTACTTCATTTATCCCAACAAATAATACAAGAACAAGTAACGTGATTGAACTTGCCACACAATCATACTTATGCAAAAATGTTACCTGGTATAGAAAGCTCTCAATTAATAACTATGGAAACGCATTTAGAACACTAAGTTCAGAAAAATAAATAAGCAAATTGTGAAACTATAAACTTGAAATGCTTAATAATAAGAAGAAAAACAAGTAACAAAACAAATGCAAAAGGGTTATCATGCTAATAATACTGCGCAATAAATTATCGGTCATTCAGATATATATAGTTTCTTTGCAAGTAATTAAACCAGAAGCAATGCTAAGCCAGAACTAGAATTTGTACAAAACACTAAAGTGGAAACAGCCTCGGCTACTCGATTGTCTACAAACCTCTATTAAATTCATCAATTATCAATCCGTATGGTTGTATCACAGCCGACTCAGTTTTTAATTTAAACATCCCGCAGCTAATATTGAAGTCAATTAATACCTGTGTCGACAAACAACAGTTTTAGGCTGAACAACCAGCAAGTGCTTCTGCTGGTCAGTGTTTGAGATATACACTTCTCATCTTGCAAAGTTCCATAATTTTTCAAACCGTGTAATTTTCTACAGCTAATTAGCTCCAGCGTAAAACACAAAGATAAAGCAACTTTCTCACCACAATTGCTTAACAACCTATTCTGTTTCAATTGTCTGGTCCTGCTTCCGGACTGCAATCTCGAGACTAATCCCGATCCACCCTCCGTTGGTGGAATAAGTCCATCGCATACCTACTGTAAAACCAGTTCATCCACCACTGACTGCAGAGGAAGCGAGCAATTCAGGGCGAATGTTTTGCGTTTTTTTTTCTTCTATCGTTCTCTCTGACCAGCCAAGTAAGTCTCTTTGAACTGCTACCTTCCAGCATCTGATGAGAACAAAAATTAAAAAAGAAAAGAGAGAAAGGAGGCAAAGCCTAACAAGCGGAAGCGGTGTGAAATTATTTTCCGGTGAATATTCCGTGCCATTTAGCTTTGAATTATTTCGCTCGCTAGCGGGCAATAAAGGTTCCCAGAAAATTGCCTACTCTTAGCTCGTCGGTTTTGGGTCGTCAACCAACTTCAGACAGGATGTGAGTCGAGTGAAGTGCTACATCAGGGATAGATGAGATTAGCCCTAGAGGCTGCTTCAGCCGAATGGAACCAACTTCTGGGTACATTACTCGTAGTTGGCCTTTACGGTGCGGTCTGGTCAGAAAATAACGATTATATTTTAGCAGCCGAGGGTCATCCAAACGTGATAAGAGGGTTTCCTAACGTAAATTTTAGGCAGCCGAAGCAAATCTTGACGTGCTGGCTTTTGGTCATCAGATAAATCGTATGCGAACCCTTCCGTATGGTGCTGGCTGGTTTTGTGGTATATATAGCTATGATCCTCCCACTTGTAATTGTATTAAGGGATGATCGAAAAGTGAACCGAATAAAGTAAAAATTAATTTTTATATGAAGATTCAAGTAAAAGCATGGATTTAGAGTGCAGATGTAAGGTTAACAAGTGTGCAAGTATATTGATGAACCTTATTCAACACTTAATCACGGATTTAGATATTTTGGTAACCGATAAGTATCCGTGGTCGATGTACCGTAGTCCGTTAGTTTTAATTACATCTGCTGCAATTTTCTTCCATATTCGTTTGAACCCAGAATGGTTGATTTTTTGTGGAATTAGTCTCTCGGAGTACCGTTTCTTGTATAACTTGCGTTGTTTCTTGCGTGTCACAATTTTGGGGGATTTTTAGGTCTTGGAAGTTTCGAATATTATTCAAGCTTGTGTTGCTCGAGGTACTTAAACATTTTCTTTGCGTATTGCGTAGTGTTCCGATGCGGGTTAGAACAAGAAATGTCAGCAAAGATATCAATCCACTCAAATACCCGTAGTTCTGACCAAAGAAAACTATTGGACAGTTATCAAGCGCATATATATGTTTTTCAACTTACATTTTGCATCGATTATCTTGTTTTGACTTTGAAGTATTTGTTTTTAGGTGACCAATTTCTCATGTAAAATTATTTCAATGCAACAAAAACAAATTGTATCTGTATGAGGTAGTATTTTTTTACTAATATTAATAAATACTTAGTTATATGAACATTTCATGCTGATACCAGAGGGACCACCAGGGCACCTAGTTAAAGCAGACTTGATTGAGAGAGTGGGAATGGCAACTTCTCATTGCTATCAGTTTGTGCATAGCGGGTGAGTTTTTCGCTCCATCTATCCGTATATTAGATCGCTCGCTCTTCTGACCAATTGTACAATTCTAGGGGTTTTTTTTCATTAGGGCGAATCTGCAATTGTGAGACTCTCTTTGATTACTTTCACTTTAACTCATATTCCATTCAGCGTTACGTTTTTCATTCAACTATTTGTAGAGTATGGTAGCCAGCACTGTTGTGTTTCTATCTGTACTAAAGAATCCCTCAAAAGATTTATAATGGCGCTGTAATAAATTAAAGAGAGTGAGAGAGGAGAGAGCCTCTCATTATTAGATTCGACCTTTTGAAAAAAAAATCCTGCAACTATGTTGTTTTTTCTTTTTACTCATTTATTTGGGAGGCTCAATTGCGTTCCGATAATTCGAACCATCGATCACATTTTTTATTATAACTCATACAGTGTTTACGCTATAAGCAAGATTCAACTAGCTATACACTTGCAAAGACAAGTTTGATAAGACATTTGGTAGTATGTATCACGAAAAGTTACACAACTCTTTTTATAAAGTCTGAAACTTTCGAATGATACGGATTTAATGTCGGTCCATAAGCACCAAACTGGGTCTATTTGTGGATGCAACTTCGTCCCATTGGATGGATTTATAACTAAATGCAGTCCTTGTACGATTTTTTTCCTCATTTTATGAATTTGGGCATTTTAAGCTGTACTCAATGCAACATTTCACAAAACAAACTATAGTAAAACTGCATTGAACCACTTAAGCGGTGTTCATATATAGTTTATCAGCCATTAAAAAATGAAAACATTATATTTCACTAGAGAATAATTTTGTCTCTTCAATTTGTGTTTAGATGATCCACTTGAATATAAAAAACCACAAATTCATACATTTGCACTTGTAATTTAACCAATAACATTCTTTTAACTACGTTATTGATACAACAGGCCATAATTGGGAACATACAAAAAAATATGTCCCCAACATTGGGTCTACGATTTTCTTGTAAAATCATTGTTATTTTAGCTATTGGAACACTTAGTTTGTAACGTGTAACTATTTTCTGCACATCCAGACTGCATTTTTTGCTTTATCGATTCGATTAAGCCAAATTTAGATCACTGGAAGATCGTGTGATCATCTGTTCAGCTTGACCAGTGAAATCAAGATGCCCCAAAAGTTCAAGAAATCGAAAATTACGTGGAAGTGAACAACTACAAGTTGATTAATATTGTCTCAATTGCTTCGAAGTACATCAGCCATCCCGATAGCAACATGATTTTGTTGATTATCGCTAAATTAATGACACATTTGGTACATAGGCCGAAGGAAGGAGCTAGGCTAACATTACATCCCCTTACCCTAATTGGTGTGCTTTACTCTAGATGAATTTAGTTCCTTAGGGTAGGCTATGCGAGACCAGCAACATTAGCTGTAATACTTTCTAAGACGGGTCCATTTAATTTTATGGATAAGGTAGGAAATGGACAGTCGTAGCATTACACGATCCAAATTATCTTTCGTGCCATCAGATTCACGATAGTAAAGGGTTTCGGGAATTGATAAACTTCCGGTTTCTTAGAATCTAATGTTACTTTATTCTCAGGATTCATAGTCCAAATGATTCCGTCTGTGAATTCTCAACTATTTGGAAGGGTACGCGTTTGTTCGTGATCGTTTTGGTTAGTTGAAATAGAGCTACATCAAGTGTGCGTGTAGGGCATTGTGTGCGAAAAAGTTGATAGGTTACCAAATCTACAGTGGTTTGCTTATTATTATCCGCAGCAATTAATCCCGCACCCAACCGCGGCCAACCTTCGCCCCATCGGACGGAAGATTCCCGGTATCCACCAACCGGCCGGAAGCGGACAGATTCGTCACCACATCTGTCCGAGGAGAATCCGGGATTCTCCACGTGGATAGCGTTGACTCTCGTTGACGTTGCACTCTCCATTCATCGGGGCATCAAAGCAAGGACGTTCAACCTGTCGATAGGTCATGTAGGTGATTATTAATTATTATTATTAGATCGACGCATGTAGGTGAACAACCCTCCTTTAATTATCTGGTGAGTAGAACCTGTTTTTTATTGGAGTGTGGCGTCCGGTGAAGGCACCACGGAGTGATTTTTTCTGCCAGTGTTAACTGAAGAGCCATGTGCTAATTTTCCGAGTGCCGTGTCACTATCCGGACTCGTGATCGGAATCCCGCCCATTATGCTGCGCGCATAGAAAGTTGAATGTAGAAGAAAGAAACGTTGTATCAGGAGCGCAGACTCGTATGGAACTGAGTTGCCGATTTCCGTAAGCAAAGAATAGGATAGAGCACATGAGCACATGGCTGTGAGATAGGGAATAGAAAACTCATTGTTTATTAAAGTCAACAGGTAAAATATTTGCCCCAATGACCGGCATCTTAAAACTAAAATCACAAAATTAAACAAACTGACAAAAAATACGTCTAAAACTACACTTATTTGTTTCTCTACGTACATTAAAATCAAATACTAGGTAACAACTATTAAAAAGACGACTCATGCTGCGCATTGGCTCATGGAGTCCATAGTTGGTTCTTGCCGCTGGAAGGCTCAGGAACGAATGTGCGCGTAGATTACGGCGGCGTATGTTGATGTCTAACATGCTGAGCAGTGAAGATCAATCAATGTTGCCTTGCAGGAGATCGCCAATAAAACAGGCTTTTGCCACGTTACGCCTTCCATCAAGTAGATGCAGGTTGATGAGCTGGCACCGACTGCTATAGCTGGGTAAATTGAACGGGTCTCTCCACCTGAGATGACGTAGGGCAAATCGAATGAATTTCCGCTGGATGGCCTCAACACGCTGGATTCCATTCTGGTAATAGGGAGACCACACAGAAAAAAATAATTAATTTTCACAGGCGCATAAAATTTCCCCTCGTTGAATTCTAAACCAAAGTAAGCGTAAACAACGATATTGCTTGCAATTGATGGAAATCTTCCATACAATAGACGCAATTTAGGCGATATCCAGCATTAATTTACATGAATTATCCCAGTAATTTCTGTCATATCTAGCATTCCCTTTATGTGCATTAGATAACACATAAAATTCAATGTTTCTTTTTATCTGTGCAGACAACAGAACAATATTCCAGAATAGGGCGGACGATTGCGCAGTAAAGCGATTTCAAGCAGTAAACATCCTTAAATTTTTTGGCAAAACGGAACAGGAACCCTAACTGTGATGACGCCTTAGACACGACGTATGCTACGTGGTCTTTGAAAGTCACTTTGGAATCGATGAAAATCCCCAAGTCGTTTCGCGCTGCAGCTCAAGCCCTGCCAAAGCATAACTGAATTGGTAGAGTTCACGTTTACGGCCAAATGAAATCACCGAGCACTTGGACACATTCAATGTCATCCGGTTGATGCGACACCATTCAGCGAACGAACCCAGCTGTTGTTGCAGAAAAACGGCGTCTAGTGGATGCTTTATCGCGTAGAACAGCTTATAATCATCAGCGTATGAAAGTTTTAGGCATTTGAGGATGAGATTGACATCGTTCATGTAAAGCAGGAACAAAAACGGCCCAAGGTGGCTGCCTTGGGGCACGCCGGACAAAACTGGAAATGGTGACGAAACGTGATCACCGATTCTGACGGACATACTACGATTGGTCAGGTAGGATCGCAGCCAGATAAGCAGGTTGTTGCTCATTCCTAATTTATCAAACTTGGCTATTGCTATCTGGTGGTTCATTTTATCGAACGCAGCGGAAAGATCCGTGTAAATAGCATCTACTTGATTACCGTTTTCAAGCTGCTTGACCAAGAAAGAGGTGAAGCACGTCAAATTAGTGGATGTCGAACGTTTGGGAATAAATCCATGCTGATCCGGTGAAATATAGTGCGCGTAACTCTGCACTAGCTTCCGAAGAATTATTATCTCAAACAATTTGGATACTGCACTTAATGCAGCTATGCCCCGGTAATTTGAGACCAGTCTCTTGCAACCTTTCTTAAACACTGGGAAAACATATGACTGTTTCCAACAGTTCGGAAATATGCCAGTGGACAAAGAAAGATTGAACACCTTTACTAACGGAGACGCAAGCATTTCCACGCACCGTTTCAGTACAAGCGATGGAATACCGTCCGGACCACATCCCGTTGAGGACTTCAATTCCTTGCCAGCTGCAATAACCATGTCATTGGTGATGGCGTAATGCATTCCGGTGGCAGGAAGACGGGGCGACGCACACATGTAGGAGAAAGTAAGATCGACAACAAATACTGAGTGAAATAATAAATGTAATGTAGTAGCTTGGCCAAATCCACCGTCTATTTAGTTCTAGTAATAAACGTTAATGCTACCAAGAATCTCTAGTTAATTTAAATTTTTGACATGATGTCGGCTCTCCGTTTTACAATTTATGTCCCGTCTTTCATATGAGTGTAAATGTTGGGTGGGAGAGTGTACTCCCAGTTCGGGGCGACGTCTAGTGGCAGGTGATGGGACTACCAGTGATGAAACGTTCTCTTAAGTGAAGATTCTAAGTATTGGTGAGCTTTCTTTTTCGGATTCTCTGAGTGACTATCGTGGTCGTGGTTTCATGGAAATAATAGGAAATATAAACGGTTTGGCCGTTTTAGTTTACTGTCGGCTGGTTCGATCCGTAAATCCTTTCTAGGAAATTTAATGGATTCGCCCTGAGGAGAGTCTTAACCGGGCAATACAAATTGAGTGTGTGGTCTCCTTTTATGGAGTGGCGCTTAAGCCGCACGTTTTTCAGAGACAGATCGTTTGGGCTGGCTACAAATTGATCAAGTCAAACAGAGACGAGGGCTAGTTGATTACGGACTAAGTTTCCGTGCTTCAATGGGCAGTAGGGAAGCAGAACCTATCTTGAGCTCAATAAGCAGACCTCCAGTGAAAATCGGTGGATACGCACTGAATACCGAACACTGAGTACACAAGTTATTCCTAATTTATTCGTTCACTTACCGTTAATCGTTAAGGGGATGTAATGTTAGCCTAGCTCCTTCATTCGGCATATGTACCAAATGTGTCATTAATTTAGCGATTATCAACAAAGTCATGTTGCTATTAGGATGACCGATGTAATCCAAAGATGTTGAGACAATACTATTCAACTTATAGTTGTTCACTTCCGCGTGATTTTTGATTTCTTGAATTTTTTGGGCATTGTGATTTCAGTGGTTAAGCTGAACAGATTGTCTACATGATCTTGAAGTGATCTAAATTTGGCTTAATTGAATCGATAAAGCAAGTAATGTAGTCTGGATGCGCAGAAAATAGTTACACGTTGAAAACTAACTATTCACAAAGCTAAATTAACAATTATTTTATAAGAAAATGGGACATAGTTGCATCCATGAATAGACCAAATTTTATGCTTATAGACCGACATTAAATGCATATCCCTCGAATGTTTCTGCTTTTATAAAAAGAGTTGTGTAACTTTTCGTAATACATACTACCAAATGTCTTATCAAACTTATCTTAGCAAGTGTCTAACTTGTTGAATCTCGCTTCCAGCTTAAACACTATATGAGTAATTATGAAAAATGTAATCGATCATTGCATAATATGTTGAGTTAAGGGACAAATACCCTATGCTTACGTTTTCTTTTCATTCCAACGTTTCAGCGCTGGTCTGTGCCTTCTTCAGGGGAAACATATGTGAGGTCGTAGTTGGTCGTAGTGTTCTATCCCTCAATGTGTAAATTTCAGTTACAATTACAATTGGCGGGTGGGGCTGTTGAGGCTACATTGGGCTGTACTGCATCAGTCTATTGACTTTGCTTGCGATCCTCTCGGAAACTGAACCGGGTGAGAGCAAAAACCCTTGCGTTTCTTTCAAGAAGGGCAACTATCTTGATCACTTAGTCTTTCCATCGCCTCGTGGAGCTACGATGTGATTGGCCTGGACTAGCAGCAATCATTTGACACCAAATGGTTCAACGTGGGATTATTGAATGGATGCAGAAGTTGGCGCCGAGTGTGTAGATTATGATAGCGAGAATTGCAAATTAAGTTCACGAGTTCATCCGAATGTCATGGAATGGAGTAATGTAGCAGTCGATATTTCAGTTCAATAACGAGCCTTCATTTTAACTAAACTGTATGTAACTAACTTACGTCAAATTACTCCCTAGAAACAAATGGGTTTATGCGTCCAGATTCTTAGTAAACCAGACAATATGTTTCCCGTTAATACTGTATAAAATCTATTCATAGGATTCTCATACCCATAAGCGGTACGATGCTCACGAGGAAATGATAATACGCAATTAGTGGATGAAAGCACGGATGAGATTAATGTTGCTGGGGCAATCGCTCTATTCGATATAGTTGCATGCTGGAAAAGCAAATTGGCACGCACAATCAGACTTGTAGTTCGTGATTAAAATAGATTAAAAACCATATCAATGACTATGTTGGAGTATTTTTAATCGATTTTCTAATTGTAAAAATATGATAAATTCCAATGTAATTGCGAATAAAAAGGGCATTCGCAATTTCATTGGCATTTATCGTATTTTTACAATTACATCGCACTCATGAGATTTTTCACAGTTTAATGTGATACTAAATTTTCAAAGCATTTCTTTTACGTTGTTTCCTGTGCATCGTTGTTTGCCAAAGTTGGTTGCCAAAATCGAATCCAATGTCTCTCAGCTGCGTCGAATCGAGAATTTCTGGACCAACCTGAAGCGTAAGATCCACTCCAACAATTTTGCCGCGAAAACTAAGAAGGAATTGATAAATTAAACGAAGAAGGAACTAAAAAAACATGCCTACACGCATGTTTTCGTCCGTCATGGCGAAGGTTCCGATAAACTGACGGAAGGCCGCTCTCAAGGGCGTAGAATTTTTTTGCAAGTCAGCTTAAATAATTGCCTTGTAAATGCAGTTATAAATCGAGGAGTGCGCATCGATGTTCGTATGGCGGTAGTTTCACTGGGTCGTTCTATGGCAGGCCACGTAGAGCATACCTACACAGAAAAAAATAATTAATTTTAACAAGCGCAAAATTTCTCGGCTACTTCAAGCCAAAGTAGCGTAAGCGATGTTAGCATACAATATGTGCAATCTTTCATACAACAGGCTGATTCAGGCGTTATCTGGCTTAAATTCCATGACACATCCATTATTTTCTGCAATCTAGCATTCCTTTATGCGAACTAGATAGCGCAGAAAATTCATGTGCTTTTATCTGTGCATGTACATATGGCTCTCTCAATACGAGTGATGGACGGCGTGCTACGGGCCAAACCGGCACTCCATATTCATTTACACCGCGAACTAAAGCGCAGAATATGGCCTTTAGTGCATGTAAAAACATTTGGTTCAGATTTGGGACCACATTCCTCAGGAAATCGTACATGCCAGCTGCGATGGGGTTTCAAAGCGTTTGCGCAAATTTATCAAGGAAAAGAGCGAGAGATTCAAATTTATTTAATATGGTTTGTTTCTATAACATGTATCTTTCAAATAAAAAATAAATGCTATATTTTGCGTGATTTGTTTTGCTATAATCCCATTTTGTTTAAGTGACACCTATTGTGAGACACCCTGTAAAATCCGGAAAATTTACAGCCTCATATTCATAATCTGAATAGCATGTTTACCAATGCCAATATTAAATTATCTAATGAATATAATAAGCCATGGTTAGAAACACATCAAAAAATTTGTCCCTAAAATTAGGCCTGAGATTTTCTTGCGAAATCACAATTTATTTTTCCGTTTGAAAACCTTATTATTTGGAACTTGTGAATTTTTTTTTGCAGATCTAGGGTATATTACAATAGATGTCGAATAAATTTTGGTCAGATTTTGGACATTTGAATATCCTGCAGAATATATGTCAGCTAAAGTAACAAAGTAAATCAAGGCGGCTATGAAGTTAAGTAAAACGTTTATTTCGTATGGATCACAATCACAATAAAGTGATGAACGAATTCTTAACTGCTTAAAAAACAATTTGCTCGCCCTGTCGTCATCGTTGATTTGTCGGTTATCATTACATTTATAACATATTTGGCACGTATGCCAAATAAAGGGGCAAGGCTTACGTTACATCCCCTAACCTTACATATACACCGTGTTCAATATATTCTCATACAAAATAAAACTCTATTTATTTCAACTCGATTATTCAGATTTTATTGATAACTTTACCCATTATATTGCAATATATTACTGACTAACTACAACATATAATGACACCGCCTTAAACCTTCGAGACCAGCTTCAGACGTTTTTCGAAATCATCACAGGTGGCATGCACGACTTCCATCAGCATTTCGTCCCAAATACGTTTGATTACTGTTTTGAATTGGTTCATATTAGACGCTCTGTGGTCATTTACCTTCGCCAGCATGTATGTCCATACGAAATAATCCAAGGGATTCAGATCTGGTGAAATGCAAGGCCATTCATTCTTATCCAAAAAGTCGGTCAAATTTTCTCTGCACCAGCCCTGAACCGGATTTTTAGTATGCGATGGTGCTCCGTCTTGCTGAGACACATAGTGATCATTTCCAAACACCTCTTGTACATATGACTTGACAACTTTCTCCAAAACTTCCGTTCTATAATATACGGCATTTGCCGGCGTCGGTGGTGTAGTGGTAAGCGTGACTGCTACTGGCACCCCAGTGGGTCTGGGTTCAATCCCAGTCGACGTCGGTGGTTTTTCTGAGGCGAAAAAATCTTGGTCACGTCTTCCTTCGGAAGGGAAGTAAAGCCGTTGGTCCCGGTTCATAGTCATGAGTCGTTAGGTAGGGTCCAGATAGTGGAGTCGTCTCCCTAGCGTCGGTGATTGTCACCATGTGAGGAAATAGGCCGACGGAAAATAAACAAAAAAAAAAAAAATATACGGCATTCACTTTAACGCCTTTTGCGATGAAAACCAGTGGTAATTTGCCTCGCTTGCAAATTCCTCCCCAAACCATCACTGACGCAGCACTTTGGAACCGTGGAATATTCCTATGACTCTCTGGAACAGTTCCCGAAGAGACAGCTCACAATCTGTCGTTCTGGACATTGTGAGATTTTTGCAAGACGAATAACTTTTCGTCGGAAAAGATAAATTCTTCCCCCTCAGGCCGCGACAAAAGCAGACTTGCTCTTTCGAGTCGCTTTGCTTGGAAGGTTCCGAAACTCCTTGAACCTTACGTTTCTTGAAAGCTTGGAGTCCGAGGTCATTTTGCAGTATATTGTGCATTGACGATCTCGAAACATTCAGATCTGCGGCCATTTTACGTACAGAGCGCTGTGATCTTCGTCTAACCCGTTCCCTGACCACTTTAACAATTCGTGCAGTCCGCACCGTACGAGTACAACCGGATCTCTTCCGGTCATCCAACGAACATGTGTCACAGTATCTTCGCATGGTTCGGTACACAAAATCCCGCTTTATTTCGAGGTTTTTCAAATTTCTGCCCAGGCGCTCAACTTTCAAAAACTTTTTTATCACCACTGCACGAAACTCCTTCATCGCTGGTAAAAGATAAACACCAAATGAAAACAATCGGACATTACCTAAAAGCGTTTGTATAGACATGAGCATGAGCATGAGCATGATTGACTGCTTGTGGTTGCTACTCTGTTATTGCCAGATCGGCTGTTATCACACAGAGAACCAACAGATGATATTTGGGACTAACAGTCTTCCTCAATGTGTAAAAACTGGCGATCTAGAATTTAAAAAAAGCAATACCAGCGTCGGCCACATCCATGCAGGTCAAATAAGGATAGAGTTGGAGTATGTAGACGTGATACTCGCTTTGATGGAAGCCGAGAACACCTCTGCACTTCCACGAGAACTCACTGGGATGTTGGATATGGGGTAGGGTTAACAGCATGGTTGGTTTTGGTAAACGGAACGCTGTATTTAGGTAGGGTTATCATTTTGGTAACCATAAGATTTTAGACGTTGTTTCCGGTTTATTCTCCAGACATCCGGTTGACCGGAGATGTACAGTATGGTTATTTAAAATTTTGATTCCGATTTAAATCAACAGAAAATATGAACGATAATGGGATCAGACACAAGTGTGCGTGGTTCACAGTACTGGAATATAAAAATGTCACGAAATAAAGCTTCTAGTTTCAGAATGGCAAGCGTAAAAAAAATAAAATAAAAAAAGATAAAAATAAACTTGAAATCAAGTTTAGTGTATTCGGGTATAGCTCGTGACGTGCAAACGAGAGGTACAGTAAACGAACCAGGAAAGACGAGAATATTTTTAACGCGACGTAACTTACATCGGACTAGCAAACGTTCAGCCGTTGAAAGTCCGGGAAAAAAGAACCACCGAACACTGCAAAAAAAATCTTAGTGGGTGTGTGTGTGTGTGTGTGTGTGTGTGTGTGTGTGTGTGTATGTGTGTGTGTGTGTGTGCGTGTGTGTGTGTGATCTAACACTAATTGGCCGGCAATGGTATTATGGAAGACATCTGCTTACAACAATCCCTCAAGTGACCATTGGAAGCAGCTATAATCCGAGAGCTAGAAATGATAGCTCTACTGCTGATCCAGCAACCCATTTCAAAATGTCTGGAGAGTCACGCCCATTCCGAGGTTACTTTCACATACAATAAGCCCCGCATGCAAACATTACCAATATCATTTGGATAAGGGCACTGCAACACACTTCCAGATTTGGAAATGTTCAATTTCCAAACCAGGCACGTATTTGGTACTATTTAAAAATAAGGTTATTGTTATATAGTTATAGTCAGATACATCTCACCCATGCCCGCTTCCTTAATTAAACTTGCTTGTTCATTCCTAAACATGAAAATTCTCGACGTTGATTCGTAATTAGCTTCATGCACTCGTCACAAAATAAGCGCAAAAATTGACGTTGACAAACCGCTCGTTAGATATGCAACCTATACAACTACGTGGTGAATGCATCTGAAATTATGCGGCAGCCTTTCACGCATGCGCATTGTCTTCGTTTGCTGCTTCTGACAAGCAAATGACCGTTTTCTACATGCACTGGCCTTCTTTTTTTTTCACTCCACTCTGCCAATATCGAATCCCCGCTATGAGTCGACCCTATAACGAACTTCATAACTGCAAATAATTATCGATTCACTCGCGGCAAAGCGGACAAACACTCAAACTTAATCATTTATGTCCGGATGTCACAATACTACCACTAATAAACAAAACTTAACTGATGTAACACTTCTTCCGGGTGCGGAGGAGAAGCACAAAAAAAAAACAAAAAAAATTGAAATACTACCGACACTCACACATTTCAGGAGGGAATCGATTGTATTCACTACGTCTTTCCCTAAGCACGCCTATATTTAATGATCACACTGTTAGTTAGAGTTAAATTACGAATTATTGTTTGATTTTTGTTCGCGAAAACGACGCATCAAAAACAAAACAGGTCAGCTTAGAAGCACGGCTTGCTGCGATCTCCTTGTGAAAACGTTTCTATAAACATAGTGCAAAACTATACCAACACATACGTGAAGCATGTTGAGTAGTTGCATTGGTGTGCAAGGAAAAGGTGTATGAGAATATATTAGACACGGTGTAATTATATTCTGTGATGTACATGTCATACATACATTCAATAACAAAGGGTAAGGGGGAAGTGTAGGCTGGATGAGGGATTCGTGGTCAGATTGAGATCAGCCAAGAGCAAAATGTCTTCCAACCGGCTACAGTGAGTTTCATAACCCTTTTTTTAACAAACCACCAGACAGTAATCCTAATGTGTATTGTTTAGTGTTCATTTTCTGTAATAGAAGCGTTACGTTGGAAGGAGATTCTCTATCCTTTCGGTGGGTTTTCGTGTAAGTGCTTCTGCATATGGGTCCACACCCCTGTTTTCGACCCTTTATAGAACGGAATAGTGAGGATTACAGGTATGTATAGTTTGATCTTGCCATTAGGAAGAACTGTACGCCATTACAAGTCCTGCACTGGTGGTGGTTTCCTATCAAATCACATCACATCATGATGGTTAGCAAGGTTGCCAACTTCCTCAGTAACATTATAGATTCAGTACACCATTTGCGCACAATAATTTGACGTTGATCCGCTGAAATACCACGCATTTTGATTTAACCGCTACAGAGGTACCGAGAGATAGAGGTAAACAAGCGAATGGCAGCGGTTTCGGACTGCATCCATATTTTCTGGGGCAGTCTTAAGATCCCTGCCATAACTAACAATGATTGAGCTTTACAGGAAAATTGTGCTGACAAGCTTTACAGGAAAATTGTGGAATTGTAATTTTATATCAATCGCAAATATGATCTCGTCGTTGAGCAAACGTTAGCGAGCTGATTTCTTTAAGAATATTCTTTTGTTTGCACTAATTGAAAACGGCACCCGATGTATCGTCATGTTTTAACTCAGCCTGATTTCAAATGTAAAGCGCATTTCAGAACAAACTCATCCCTCCTCCAGTCAGGCAGGAAACATTATAACCAGCCTCGGACATCCACTGACATGAATGGAGTACTTCAGCAGAATAGTAACAACGTTAATGATGGCCCTTTTTGTACATTTCCATACACTCTCAACGCGCTTAATGCTGTCGAAAGTATCCCCTTTTGGAACGTATCCGATTTCCGCTTCTGCCTAAAAACCGCACTCCGTAATGAAAACAAATGGGTTTTAATTTTATATGAGAGCACGAAATAAATTACAAACATTTGCACACATAAGCACAATTCGGTTTCGTATTCTGATTCTGGCGAAGCAGATTCCGACAAACGAACCGGACATCCAAAGGAACGCCGGCTGACTCGAGTGGATGGAGGAGAGTTGGTTTTGTTCGTTGAGTGCCAGATTTAATGTGCATTTCAGGTTGCGTTCGCAAGTTCACTTGCATAAACCCCCCACCGACCAGGTTCCGTTCCTCTTCGTTCATTTTTGGAGATTCAAACCAAATTTCTGGAACACCCTTAGCACGCTCACCTCACACGCCAACCTCTCCAATCCAGGTTCCATCGTTTGTCAACCGTAGTTTGTGATTCTCTGGAAAATGCACATCTATTATATTTATGTTTGCAGTGCATTTCACGTTTCTCTCCGTTTCGGATATATGCTTCAGGCTACTTTGAAATTGTGTGCACATACATGATGCTGTGTCTAGGTATGCAGTTCACAACAGTCAATCGTGTATGTGTGTGTGTGTGTGCTCCATTCAGCTTCAGCTGCAGCAACATTTGTTTTCCTCAGCACCTGGAGGGTCGATTGAAGTGGCATGAGAAGAAAGCGAGCTTTGTTTCGGTAAAAGAGCAGAACCGTTTGGATAAAACTGCATCAGCGCTGTGACCATAGTCGTGGCCGAATGAATCAAATGATCCTTCCCTGTGCCGTAAGATGGAAGCTGGTTGGCGGTGGTGGAATCCTCCAAAATGGAAACTAAGCTCCTCGTAATTGTGTAATTGCGCTATGGTGAGCGCTTCGAATGTAGCTTATGTCGTGACCAGAGTTTAAATTTGATCTATGTGAACAAGTGCGTTTTAGTTTTTAGACGTTATGATGTTGTGTTGTCCCAACGAGAAATAAATGCTAGACCTAAACCACTGTGCGCCTCTCAAGAAACCATTCCTAATCGGGGATTCAATTGACATAAATTGATACATCCTTTGAGTCAATGAATAAGTCAATGTAGTCTCTGCCTTCGTTGTCACTTTATTACCTATCGAAAATAAAATAATATATATACATAGCAATTTGCACTCAAGTTTCTCCGGAACAAATCTGGAAATGCAATCGAGTAAGTAGTCAGGACCCCATTGTATCAATGTTTGATTCCAATTAAGTAAGCATTCTACATGAAAGAAAACATGACTTCAATCGTACTGATGCATGCCCAGCCGTTACGAGCAATTGCCCAGGAAGCCAGCTTTAAGAATTCACCGATGCCTCGCCGGAGTATCCGTAAAGCTAATATCTTGAAAGCAATAACTAATGTCGTGCCATACATTTTCAACCACCTGTATAAATAATGTGCCCTTCACCAGCGCCTTCCATCGGCCGCCCGCAATCCAGCACAGCCTTATGATTAGAATGCTATTCTCCAATATGTAGAGCTGTTGAGGTTGAAAGCTGAAAGCTCTGCACCGATTGTATTGGCTGGATGTATATTGCTTTTGCTCGCAAGGGTAACTTCAGCAGAAAATTATTCATCGGCAGAAGTAAATTATTGGGTATACCAGAGTTAAATTTCCGGTTTGTAGATTCATATTTCTTAAAACATTTACATTTTGCCGTCTGCAGTCTGCACGGAGGCATAAGGAGGTGATAAAAAGAACCGGAAAGCCGAGCACTCGATGGAATTAGAATTGGAAATTATTGCTTCGAAAATGAAAAACTGTGAACCTTTGGCTGGTATTGGCTTTCTCGGCACTTTGTGACCATTGTAATGCGGTTAACAGAAAAAGGCATTTTTCAATTATTTATTTTCATCAGTGTGTATGCAGAGAGTTGTGTTTGATGTATGTTGATTTCTAAGTGCTTAGAAATATGTCGTACAAATCCGGCTTTTTTCCTAATGGTTGTACGGAATCAAATTGCACCACTTTTAAACGGCTGTCACTTTTCACCCGTTGTGTATCTTTTCTATTGAAATTATGCATGGAAGTGGGCAATGGTACATTACACGGTGTCTCCTATTTTAAATCGGTACCACGAACGTTCAAGAGGAATTCCAACAGTTCAGTTCGAGATGTGGCGAAGAAACTGAATCTTACCAAAACTTTCGTGCAAGATACGAAAAAAACGTGAAGGACTACACATGTACAAAGTCCAAAAGGTGCCTAATCGCGATGAAGGGCAGAATACGGTAGTTAAAACACGTGCACGGAAGCTATACACCCAGTAGTTAACGAAACGACGTTGCCTCGTTATGGATGATGAGACATATGTATAAGCCAACTTCCAGCAGCTTCCGCAGCTCCAGTTTTTCACTGCTCATCATAAATTCGATGTCTCTGAGGACCTGAGAAAGCAGAAGATGTCAAAGTTTGCCAAAAAATGTATGATTCGGCAAGCAATTTGCTCGTGTGGGAAGCAGAGCACCCCATTCGAGACAACAGGAACGGTCAATGGGCAGGTGTACCTAAAGAAATGCCTCTAATAGCGTCTACTTCCTCTTCTAAGGTCACACGATGGTCCTACGATTTTCTGGCCAGATTTAGCCTCGTGCCATTACTCGAAAGAGGTTTTGGAGTGGTACAAGGCTAAGGAGGTCAATTTCGTGCCTAAGGAAGTGATATCGGAGGAAAATATGAAGAATAAATGGATTGCCACGCAAAAAAAAAGTTGGCCCAAATGTTGTACAGGACCTAATGAGTAGCGTAAAGAAGAAAGTTCGTGAGTTTGGATGTGGAATTGAAATTGAATAGAACAAACATGGAAAAATATTCACAACATGTTTTATTTTACTCCATGAAAGTTTGAAGATGATTGGTTGAACGGGTGAATTTTGCCGAATATTTGTGTGTGTCGCAATTTGATTCCGTACACCCTTTAATTTGAGAAAAAAATCGTCTAATCTTGTTCCTGTTTTTTTTTCAAAAGTTGTGAAAAATCAGACATACGAAATAATCTTAGAACTGCTCTAATATCTCGCAATTTATTGGTTGTAATTAGCAACTGAAACTTTGTTGATGATCTTAAATTATGAATCTTAAATTAAATTAAATCTTAAAAGCACCAGACCGTTCTGCACGAGAGCTGTACTGGACTGCAAACACACCACCAAGTGGCTGTAATTCACCACTCTAGTGTCGTGCTTATAGATGAACCCGCAACGTAATGCACGCGACATGAGTGTACCCGCTCGTGTATTGCTTTTGACACCGGGTTTGATTTTTGGAAAAATACACGAGCCGAGTGGGTACGATCCAAGAAAGCTCTCAACATACACCCAGTATGACACTGGTTGCCACGGATAGAGCAATGCTCGTTGGATCATTCTAAAAATTTGATAATTGACTTATTGGTTTGTTTTCTTGTCTGTTGGGTGACAGGCGCATAAGTTGAATAAATTTAACAAGCACGGCTCGGTTAGAAAGAAAATAAATAAACCACGCGTGTATTCTGCAATCAGACACAATCGGAAACACTCGGCACAATCGGAAACACCACGAGCACTGACATTGGTGTTGTACCCACCGTGTTGGGTGTTAGTCTGGAAGCACGGAGTCAAAGTGGCGAATATAATGCACGCACTAGCGTGGTGCAAAGTAGCGTGCAGTGTAGTGTTTGGACATGGCTGATCTTAATATTGACTTCAGCAAGGCATTTGATCGCCTTTACATATCGATGCTTTCACTCAAACTGCAAGAAAAAAAGAGGAATTGAGCCAGGTCTTTTATTATGGCTCGAGGCTTTTCTTGTCAGATTTAAAGGGAACGGGATATAACCAAAAAACATTTTTTTTCTACGAGGGCCATAACAAGAAGACTTTTTTTTAAATTATTGACACTCATCACCAGAAGGGTGGATTCATGTCTTACGAAATTAATATTTCGTTAATCTATTGCATGTACAATATTTCCAGTAATTCTTTTCCCACTTCACTTCATTTCGTCACTCTCAACTCTTATTCTTCTACTTCTCTTCTTTTCGTTCTATGGCTCCGTTGGTTTGCTTCAACTTTTCCTGCTTCTTGCGATTATTCTACTTTTCTTATTTCTGTTATTTTTTCCTTCATTTTGACTTTCCTCCTTCCACTTTTCTGCTTCTGCTAATTTTACGGTGCTCCTTCCATTTTTTTTCCTTCTGTTTCTCTACGTCTTCAACTTCTTGTGCTTCTGCTCTTCCGTTTCTCTCCTTCGACTTCTATTCGTCCACTTTGTGCGCTTCGCCTTTCTTCGTCTTCAATAAGGTAACGTTTCTCTCATTTACGTTGTGCTTCTGCTCTTCTGATTTTCTTTTTCCACTTCTATTTGTCGACGTTTTTCGCTTAGCTTTTCTTCTTCCTCGATTGTGTTACGTTTGTCTTGTTCACGTTGTTTTCTTCTGTTTCGCTTTTTTATTTTACTTCTTTCTACTGGATTGCTTCCTCCATTATGCCTCCTTCAATTTCCTCTGCTATTTCCGAACTGTTCTTCTTGAGTTTGTATGTTTCCGTACTTGTTTTCGTCATTGTTTCTTCTCTCACTACTTTTATTTGTTTTCTCTTAATCCACTTCTGTTTGTCCACCCAAGCAACACAGCTTGTATTAAACAAGTTGAAAATACTGTTAAATGACAAAAACAGGTAATACATTAAGGTGTATAATACACTATTTCATACTTCAATATAACGCAAAAAGCACAAAAAGTGAAGCCTTATAAAACAGAATATGGAAAAAAATTATCCTCATACAAAAAAAACCTCGCCAAGCATGGGATTTGAACACTAGTGATAGGTTTGTAGCTTTTTTGCTAAGCCAACTGAGATTGTTGAAAAGTGAAATCTGAGTATTTATCATATGCTTCCCGTTGGCAGTGGAAACACAATCTTGTACAACAAATTCATCATAATGAGAAAAAAGAACACGTTTTGCAAAACATGGTTGTTGTAATGTTATTCGTGTTATTTTCTCTGTATTTCTGTATTTCCCAGGGCGTCACGAAGGTAAGTCCCAGTGTTATTTTTTTGCCTTTCGGTTACAAATTTCCGGCATTCGAGAATCAAATTCCGGACATCCATCACTGTACCACAACATTCACAATAAACGTGTAAGAACACAATGGTTGGCCGTGCTCCCACGTTCCGTCAACCTGCAGGTATCTTCCTTTAAATCTCTCATCTTTGACTCCCTTTGACTACCACTGGTTATTCAACAAAAATACTTGCTTATAGAAAGGAAACATTATCTCTTTACTGGTCTTTTCACTTAAAAAAAAACTTTTAGAGAATTTTAGAGAAACGGAAGTAGCTTTCATCATCTAAAACGAAACATTTTCCGGCAGTGGCGTTGGAATTTTACGGTTGATATTTGTTGATCTGTGTATTCTGGTCGATCTGGGTCTCATCAACGTCTTGCAGATGTAAGGTTGTGTTGTCTTAATATTTTTTTTTTGCAGCCTTGTTGCTTAAAGTACTGTGGAACAATCGGAGGCCTTTCTAGGCCATTGTTTTAGCCGGTCTCCCAGGACCACTCGGCGAGCAGTTTCAAAAGATGCCAAGATACGATGTTTGAAAGTGGAACATTCGCTGGTATTGAATGGTTCATAGGAGGTTGTGCCCGTGATTTGTGTTTGTTTGATAGCAGCTCGCGCTAGCTGCTAGCATCGACCGCATTCCGCACACAATTGAACAGGAAAAAACAAAACAAAACCTGCGGTAATGTAGACGGAGAGAGAGAGAAAAGAGAGAGAGCGAAAGAGAGCGAGAGAAAGGTTCAGGTTATTCTTAAAGTACTGCCTTATCTTTCACGCCTTCTCTGGGTATTCCGTTTTTGGTTTTTGGCCGCTTCCTGCGCGCCGTTTGTTGGTCTTCGTTTCCTGGTACATCTTCACAACGCGGGACACGGTGGAATGGTGGATTCAAAGCCTTTTGCCGGTCCATCTGTGCGACTGACCAGGATTATCGATCACCGCGCCCAAGATTTGCTGACGTAGCTCTTCTTGTTTCGAATGCATCTTGAAAACTACTTGAAAAATCGCGATAAAATGAACATAACACTCTAAACTAGTATTACCCAAAATAACATTAATTTTTACCCTCGCGATAAAAAGTTACATCCGAAACAAAGTGTCGCAGTTTTTCCGAGTCCAATCTTTAGAGCGATTGGTACAAGCAATAATCGGTTAAGCCTTGCAAAAAACCATACCAATTGATCAGATGACCTTTCAAATGGATGCGATGTTTCTCGTTTTCTAATACCGGCCCTTTAATTATTTCATGCTGGAAAATTGGCTCGTTCCTTGAAATTGTGATGGGAATGGATGACGTTTTATTATCCCGATAGATACTATCCAGGGTACACACAAAAAACATGAAACCTAGTATGTGGTGATGAACTTGCATGTCAAAACTCAACAGTTACATAGGGTGAGTTATCCTGTGCCTATTGCGTGTATCGATGATTTCTTTTGACTGAATGATAAGAACATATGCCAACGAGAGACGATACTCTTCGAAGGCCAATATGCACCTATTTCTGCTTTTGTTCTTGATTTGTGAAAAGATCGATACCTGTGATTTTTACACCGTAAGAGCACATCCGCGTACTACCGGGAATTATCTTTTAAGGATTAGTTGAGTTATTAGCGATTCATTTGTTTCGATATATCGAGACGGTCGCCAACTGTAAAATTTATATTTGACATACTACTCTTTTGATGTTTGAAAATTGTAAATATCCTTCTTATCAACATGCAACCCTAGGAGTGGACAGCAATTTCTGCTAGACCAGACATGTGAAGAGAAAGTATTGATAGGTCCGTAAGAGCACGGCTGGTTGTGAAATTGTATAGAATGCTACTCTTGCCGTAAAGGGTGTATTCGATAACAATGGCACACCGGAAATCTTCTGTAAATTTTGAACCGCATGAGTAAAAACCCGAAAATTCTAGCAAATCTTATTCGTAATGTGTTGTTTACATTCGTAAAGTTTCATATTTATTTATAAATATGTAATGTTTTAAATGATATTTTTCGAAATCGGGTCGTATAGTCGAGAGTAATTGGTATCCAAAACTCAACATTTCATTAGAGATATATAGCATTCATTTATTCGTCAGTTAAACTTTTTTCTAAATAACAGTATGTATATTTTTATGAATATTTGCTTTCAATAAAGTTTATTTTGAAATTATATGTCAACTACAGTGTTGATATTAAAAATTTTGTTCAGTAGAAATGCACTCAAAATAGTGTCTTATGATAATATAAAAAAGAATAATTGGAATTTTTCAGCATACGTCAAAACAACTTTCCCCCTCGATCCCCCTCACCAAACCTTCATCAAAACTTGCCAAAATGTATTGACTTCAACTTGTAGTAAGATCCAGCTGCGCATATCTGCGCCCAGGTTTGCTGTGGTTAGTTTATGTGGCTCATATCAAATAATTGTATTTCCTCTTAGAATGTATGTACAGAAATAATTGACATACACATCTTTTCCCCTCGATTCCTCTCACCGAATCTTCAACAAAACTTCATTGAGAGTATTGACCTCGACGTGTACTTTGTTCTAGCTACGCCATTATGCGCCATGGTTTGATGTGGATCGTTTAAGTGTCTTATATCTAATAGATTGTTTAAGGCTCAACTCGGATTGATGTATTTTCGATCAGTTTTTATCAAAGCATCATTTCAGAATGCAAAATGCACTCATCCATTTATTCCTTTTACTATTTCAAGCTGAACAATTAAATAGGTCCTAAGTAAAAGAGATTCTCTTCGTCGACTATCTCTTTCGTTAAAAGTGAGTATTTTAAACGATTTGCTGATGTGTTTGACGTATTGGATCATTAATTACGCTTTATATTGCTATACTGTGTGTTGAAAGTTCTTGAATACGTTATGACATAGCCGTAGGAAAGCAAAGAGAAAGTCGAGGAGTCTTCTTATGTTACCTAGGACCTAATGCATAATTCAGCTTGATTTCACGAAAGTTGACACGGGCTAGCGAGCCTTTTTTAAATTTTGCGAAAAAGCAGCCTTAATCGATGAAATTCTGAATGTTCTATTAATCGTAGTAATCCATGGATGACATTATTATATGTTTTGTTGTTTGACAAAATATCTTCAAATTCGGTTAAATTATAAAATATCTACTATTTACCAAAGGATAATCAGCAAATCACAAACGGTGTGCACAAATCATTTAAAAATAACTCAAACAATAGCAGTTAATTTTTAAAAATATGCTTTTGATTCAGGATATTGGAAAATGCAGTCCATCTCTCGAATGCATCTTTTTGAAATTTGGGTTTCTGAAGATGGCACAGATTCTGAAAAATCCAGAAAAGTTCTAAATGTAATTCTTCAAACGCTTTCCAACAAGGAGAAGCTGCAACTTGGTGAGTTCAAAACACGAGTTTTTTACGTGTGTAAGATATGACAGGTGACAGATTTTGGTCCAATTCAGAAACTGGCCACTTCGCCGGGGGTACCCGGAACATGTCCGAATGTGGACAATGTCGTACTTGTTACTTAGTTTGACTGACATTGATCTTGTTATCAAATTTTAATGTGATTTTAGGTGATGAACGATGGGTTTAAAACAATTCTGGCTGATTATACACACATGATCCATATTCACCAGAACATTTCCCGGTGATATTTGCAGAACCAGTTGACCGATTCCAAAAGTATTCAAGAGCTTTCTTTCACACCCCGAAGCCATTTGATGGTGATTTCGTCTGGTTCGATCTAGTGGTTATTGAAAAACTCGTGCGATATAAATACTTTTCTTTGTAGGAAGGATAAAAAGTTCAGTTATCACTGCTCGGAGGATCAATCCGGTCTTTTTGACATCAAATTTGAACTCAGCGCCCTAAAATTCATGAAAAATACATGGTTTCATAAAGAAACTCTTAAAAAGACTATTTTTGGCCGCGTCTCTTCTAAGTTGGAACCACTGTGCAGTGCTGGGTTACATGTTACAAGGTACAAAAAGCCCCAAACTGGAATGAAAAGCAAAACATCACTGCGAAAACCCACTCCCTGAAACTTAACACGAAGTTGCTTACCAAATCGTGTTGCATCATGAAACCTTAATGCCAAATTCCGTCAACTTCCTAGATGGGAATATTTCGTTGCCAAGTCTAAATAAGATTTTGGAGGATGTTCAAAAGAAAAAGTTTGCGGTTGTGGTGAAAGAAGCGCTCCATTGAGAAGGTAGTAGATGACTCAGCTGGCTGTTGCTGGTCGATCAGGCCTGTGAAGAATTTATAGCCATACGTTTAGCGCAACCAAATATGCGTAATCCAGTTGGCAGCCATCTATAAGTATGACGCAACATTGATTTCAATTGTCTGCTCATAATTTGCTACATTTGCTACATTACGCAATTTCGAAGTTTACTTTAAAACAGAAAACTGAAATTCAGAGAACGTTGGAAGGGAACTTTTTGACTAAAAACATTTTGTATAGTAGCAAGGAAAACCAAAGGGGGGACTTTGATTTTGTTTACCCTTAAGTGCTCGACAGGATACCCGGGTACCCATCAAATTCAAATGATTGTAACTCTGGCAATTATTGACCGGTTTTAATTCTTCTGGCACCGAAAGATTCAAAAACTCATTCGCTATATGGAAACTATTGGCAATCATCATTTAAATTCAACTGGTTCCAAAAAATCCGGGTTTCCGGGGCTGTGGTCCATTGCAATGACACTATTTGAGAATATCAATTGAATTTCCGGTAACAGATGTTGAAATCTTTGGAATAATTCCTAGAAATAATTCCTATTCCATTGTGGGTCATATGCCGAGTGGTTCCTGGAACGACAATTCTGTAACAGGTTCCCGTGGGGCCTAGAGTGGCGATGTACATTAGAAGGAAACCCTGGAAATATGGTTATCAAAATTCATGAAATTTCTTCAGTAGGATAATTCTCAACGTTCTGTGGCGAGTTTTGTTCATGGCCACTCTAGGCCCAACAGGAACCTGTGCCGAGGCTACCATTCTTAGTACAAATTATCAGATGGCCACAAAACGATGAGAAATATTCTATTGAGTTTTTGACTCTAACGATGCCAAAACAAATAAAATCGGTCAATAATTGCCAGAGCTGCAACCATTTGAATTTGATGGGTACCCGGCTACCTTTTCGAACCCCTAAAGGTGTATTTTTTTGTCGAACACATAAGGATTAGCCAAGAGTATATTAGATCAGTATTTCAGTGGATGTCCGATTTCCTCCAATAATCGATTTGACACAATCAGCTATCCTAATAAAAAAAAATAGTAACATCATTATCGCTGCAGTCGTTATCGCCTTCCAACAGGTAGAAGGACAGTATCAACTCTTCAAAAGTAGTCGTAAAAAGAAAACTTGCCGGCGACAGCTGATGTTTACACGCCTAAACCATTATTGGCAGATGTTTATCTCTTTACACAGCTAGTTCCTCATGGCATGTTAAAACCCAATACCTATGCACGAGGATGACTCAATGTGTCGCTATCCTTGTGTGTGCGCTCCAATTTTTCACGCTTCAAAAGCTTTATCCGCCGGCCGCAGCCTTAATCTTCACCTTTGCTATTTACAACTGACGATTGATGCGAAAGAATTCCTATTCCGGATATCGTACACGATAAATGACATCGTTATTATTTCCGCACACATAATGGACTAGTATGGGCTATCCTTGGCATGTCGGAGGATATGAAGGCACCATAGAATTTCACCGGCGTGTGACATCATCGGTCGGTTCCGCCTATTTGTGTAGCCATCCATGAGAGAATCCAGGTCCTGGCCGGAACGACAGTAGCGATGCGAATAGCAACGAACTAACAGCTGGCAATTCAATCGTTACGGTAGATCGTTTCTTCGACATTATTAATCCGGTATATTGGGAATGGGAGGTGTTTGGGGATACATTGTCCAATAAGCGGTGATATAACAATATAATTATCGCCAGATTGTACGAGCTCGTGTCCTTATAGAAAAGGTATAGGTGAACGTTGCTTGCCGAGATAGTAGACAACATTTGCAAACGATGTTCGACGGATTTTATTTTTGCTACCACTACAAGGCTGAAATTTATAAACGGAAAAATTTCAGCTCAGGCGGGGTAGAAGGAGATAGAAAAGTATTGTTTTCATTTGAATCGATTCTGTTGCTTCAAATAGAGCGGTTTGAAGTATAATAGGATAACGATCTATAAACCAATAAACCAATGAGTCTTATAACTTGAAGTTAAGAACCACCAGATATATGTGCCGTATGTAACACGGTAATGGTTAATTAGAGCAAAGGCAATCAGGATGATGTTTATTTTAAACTCAGGGCATATGATTTAACATATTACGAACTCTAGACATCCTAGTTGTTCGGTATTTGCATACAATTTTTGATTTTCTCTTATGCAGTAACGATCTCGTGGCAGTCAGTTTTATGTTGTGAATACATATATTCTATACTATTACGTACATTAAATACATATATTTCAAAGGGTAAGGGGGGAATACAGAGTGCCGGGCAAAGTGCAGGATGGATGAAGGATTCCTGGTTATCTGGCCCAAGTCATGGATGACAATTAGGCCTTCCTTGATGAAAATCATCCGATCGAGATCAGCGTCTAATTATCTTCCGACAGTCTACGGTGAGTTTGCTTACTCTATTTTCAGCCAACCACCAGACGGAAATCCTAATGTGTATTTCATACTGTTCATTTCCTGCAATAAGAGCGTTTCGCTGGAAGAAGATTTGCGCTTAGCTCCATTCATTAGGAATTTTGGAATTGTTGTAGGAATTTTGGAATTGTTTAATATCTTTGATTCCTCGTTTATTGTCAGATAGCTTCCGCTCCATCAGAGCCCGATATCATGATTGGACATAACTGTTGAAAATTTATTTAGTTGATTTGATTTGTACCACTCCTCATAGTTTTAACATAGTGGCAAGATGACAAATCGGATCATAAACTAGGTTTTTCGTTGTGGTTTTTGAGGAAGGGTCGAAATCGCTTCTGCAGGCACTCTTGCTGGTTAATCCTTATTGTTCATTGTTTGTGTAGTGACGAAAGATATACTCTTGCTGATACACGTGCAAATTTTTAGCCTAAAAAGACATTTTTTTGGTAATTTTGATGCCTATTCTTTTTAAAATGCTCAACGGGAGTATTTTTGGGCTTAGCAAAATACAAACCCAGCTCTGGAAGCTGCTTGGATTCTTCCACTACACAAGTTTCATCATCCATAGCAACACATGAAAATATCGTCAAATATTCGCAGTACAAACGTCAGACCTCAGATTTTGCAGGCAAGCTCTGTTTGACGTTGCGATTTGGAACTGTTTTTACTTCATACGACTACAGCCCCAAATGCTGTTTTAATTTTTGGACAAAACCAGGAGACATTTTATTTTACGAGCCACTGTTCGAACACAGAGATTCTGGGTTTCCTTCAATATCTTCTTAACACTTTCGATCCATGTCCATTGTTTTTATAACTTCTTGGTTTTCTTTCGACCGTCAAACGTTCCGAAAATGATTTGAGCACACCGTGAACAATACATTCAAGTGAATTCAAGCTTCCCAATCCACGTTCCCGTATTGACAAGTAAGGTTGTAGTGACTTGAACACTAAACATGTATTGTAAACATCAACGATAGTTTTTTTTTTTATAAAGACACCCTGTTATACGTCAGCAACATTTTTCAAAAGTTACAGACCTCAGAAACTATCTTCACAGATTTATAAATCTTTACCAAGTACTGTAGGTGAGCATGAGCATAAGCATGATTGACCGCCCGAGGTTATTGCTCCGTTATTTTCAGATCAGCTGTTATAACACAGAGAACCAAAGGATGATGCTTGGGACTAGCATACATCCTCAATACAGTTTTTCAATCGAATACACTTTTTTGGTTACTCTGATGGCTAACCTGAATGGCCATTTTTTTTGCACCATCTCATTCATCTCTGATGCATTTCGAGTCCACTTTTCTTCAACATCTATTTGACAACTGTCCAATATTTCTCAATTAAGCGGAATTGAGGGCAGTGGGGCGCGATGATGTCCTTTTTGAAAAAATCCACCCCGTCGTTTCGATACCACTGAAGTACTTCTCCGTTGTAGAGGCAGCATGTTGGACTCCATAGTCTTGCTAGTCACAAGAAACTGTTTTATTTTAACCGCAGCTGCTAACTGCTTGCCAGATCATAATCTTTCTGGTAAACTTATCGGCAAAAATGAATTTGAACTTGCCCATAATCTATCTTGACGTAGGTTTTGTCGTCCATGATGTATCCTTCGTACTTCATAAGAACCAAATTGTACAAATTCTGGGCACATCTTTAGGTCACTAGATTCTGCTTCAGTGTCCTTTGATGGCTGTTAACTGGCCCGCGATGATAGAAATCTTTCCAACTTTTGGCTGGCCTTGAACTTCTTGGCAATATCCGACAGTTTTTGGTTTGCCATAATCGTTCTTAACAATTGCAACTTCCGATCCTTAGTTCCAGTACGACACTTACTTAAAGGGTGGAACGGTTAAAAATTGGTAAAACATGGTTAAATGCCCACTGATTAGTTAATCATATAAATAATGGATTTTTTTTTCTTAGCTTCAAGTTCATCGTCTACAAAACACAGGAAAATTATTTGATTGGGCTTCCGTTTTTCCAAATGCGAACTATTGGGCTTAACGTTTCACACCTTCCGTCAAGCTTTGTACCGCTGCTATGTCCACCAATTTGCTTTGAACTGTTTCTCACTTCCAACTGGTTTTTGAGTTCTCTTGAGGTTTTTTTTACCGATTGCCCAATATATTTCAATTGGGCGTAGTTCCGGCGAGCTTGGATGGGTTTTCTCCTTGGGTATGATTTGCACACTATTGGTGGTATTCCATTCCTGAGCCGTGTTTTCATAATTAGGTGTAGTAACTTGATTATGACTTAGCAAGTGATATTTGTGTTATCTCAACTGAATGTCAACAAGTGTGCTACTAGGGAGATGTCACGAAACTTTCACTTTTGAGCCCACAGGTGCAAATCGCTTGCTAAACGGGGAACTTTGACATTTTTCTCTGCTTAAACTTATCTTGAACCTTTCCATTTCCGGTAGCCGTATTCAACTCTTGACCTGGGAGCTTGAAATCAGCTTTGACGTATGTTTCATCGTCCATTACGACGCAATCAAACTTGGTGAACAAACTCGTGTACAACTTACGCGCTCTTCCTATGTTTATTGTGTTTTGCTTATCATCTCGATTTGGCGTCACTGTAGCCATAAATGTGTCTTTGCTCTTTGCAATGTTGTGTGGGACTTTCCCAATTTGTTTCCGGTATCTCTGATGGGAAAGTTGGAAATGCCTTTGGCAACTATTCTTCCGGTTTCTGCGGCTTCCTGATTTCTGTTTCCTCCTGACCCCAGCTTCATGGCAGTCATCAGTTGTTCTCTAAACACTTTTATAACATTCGTTTCGATTTATTTGGCAATATTAAGTAATTTTACCAAGTCACCGTGGGAATAATTTGGATTTTACCTCTACGCGTGAAAAATGTTGACCCACGATGAAATAAACTACATCATATTTGAGTCGTCCAAGTTTTGACCGTTACATCCGTTATGATACTACCATTCGATAATATGCCACTCACGGCAATGTTTGAGAATCAAGCAAATTTCAATGACTTCGCGATTTTTGAACCTGACTTCGTCGGATTTTATAAGCGGTTTTTGAATTAGTTTTCGGTTCGCGGCTTCCATCAAATATAGCATCGTTGGAACGAAACGAATCGCGGCGGTATCAGCTTAAAAAGAGGAAAAATATCAGAGCTAACTGCTGTCAAAACATTCCAGATTTTAAGACAAGGAGCGTTGCAGTATTGATTAGGGCTTCAAATGGTGAGTTGACAACTTGGCAGGAGGGTGCGACCGACCTCTGGTCCTCACAAGTTCCTACCTCACGCCTCCACGAGTCATATGATCACAAAAGACTGCCAGCTGAAACATGGAGACGCTGGTTGGCGTAGCCTGGGCAATGTTGTCAATCCGACAATAGCGAAGTGAGGGGTGCGACCGGTACATCATATCATAATTTTCCATTCTCATATCTTTCAGGTCTTCCAGGTCGTCAGGTATTACAAAATAATTTAAAATTTAAAATTCTTTTTTTCATGGCGGTCATACATTGCCTAAATTTTCTGGTTCATAATGGATGCGCAAGTTTGTCTACAATTGCAACAAAACAGCAGTCGGCACACATGTAATTTTCAATTCATATTACAATATACCCTCACTATATATTTTATCTTATAGGACATTGTTTATTCATAGCCTAATTCTGTATATTTCATTACATGTATTACGCCAGAAAGGTAAATTTCTCTCAGGTACCATACAGTTTAGGAGAGGAGGTCTTGCGGTTATAGGATGATCATCTTCTGGTAGAAGCAGCAGTAAGAATGAGGATCAATTTTCAGCTGTATCTAGCACCGTCAGGTGGCCTTCTCGAAAGTAGCAATGGATGTATATATAGATGTGTAGATACTAGTATGTGTTATTATATGATGCATGTTTTTACAAGCTCTAGCATATTTTCATTAATAGAAATGTTGACGACTCTCTCGACCGCTCAACCTTTAATTCCTTCATTATATTTTCCATTAAATGGCGTAATATGACCTTAACATTTCAGTACACGATCATCAACTACTATTTGAGCGGTTCAGAGGAACACAGCTGTTCATCATTATTAATTGCATATCATACATATAATATTATGGAAGAAGTAATAAAATAATTAATAAAATTTTAATTGCTTCAGTTTGGTGATCCGGCCGGTATAATTATTTTATTAAATTATATCAAATAATAATCAAAATTAATAAATGCTCTTCATTCCAGAAGGTTATATATCTATATGTCATGATTAAATACGTAATAATATAATATTATGGTTTATATACAATTGAATGCTTTATTGATATTTATACCTCAATGAATAACAAGATGACCTTCACATTCCAGAGATACAGTCACCCATCAGTGATACAAAGTGGTACGAAGCTGCATATTATTATTACTGCCTTAATATTATTATTTCAGCAGGTTAATTAATTTAGTTTAACATGGTTATCATAGGCTCGTGAACTCCAACTATTACATAATTTAACTAAATATCCTTATATAATTTTTGCTCTACTATATAATCATATATAACATATTATTATTACATTACATCTATATTTATATAAATATAATAAATACTGGGTTGGGAGGGAGCACCAGGGTATCATTCAAGCTGAAACTGGACGATGGTTTGATTGACTGCCTGAGTCTAGGAGGGAACAAACAGTATCATTTCTTATCCTACCGATTCAGAGTGTGGTGCTGCGAGTTCTACTCCAACAGTTTCAGGAGAGTGACGCGCCCTTCTTAACAAGCCATCCTGTAGAAAGCTTAATGAGTATTGCGAATTGTGTTATTCGATTTGTTGGATCATATCGTTGGAAGGAGATTCTTAATTTCCCGTGGATTTCGTGTAAGTGTCTCTGCTTACGGGTCCACCCCTCCGTTTTTGGCCCTTCATACAGCGATAGTGCGAATTCAGATCGGTGGCCCAATTTGATCTTGCTGTTAAGTGGAGCTGCATCCAAGCCAAGGGCTAGAGGGGATGGTGGCTACCATACATACACATACACATACATACAGGAGCGTTGCAGTATTGAATAATGCGCCCAGATGTCAAATGCCTTAATAAAAATAAAAATTTGAAACCTTAAGTATATTCTCACAAAAACATTCTGAAATTTTTTAAAAGACGCTCAAAAGTTTCCAATTGTCGTGTGTAGCAACAGGTATTGATGTGCTGTTGAAATTACAACAGCTAAAATTGCATTAAAATATGTATTGGCTTTGTACCACATATGCAGCCCATTCGTCCAGTTTGCTCATTATGCTCATAATACTCATACGTATATCGTCTCAACTGTGTACTCATTCACGATCGTATACGACTATGTTTTTGATGAGAATATTCTGTTCTTAACAGGTCCCTAACCCTAACCTTACAAGAAAAATCATTTAATGTCGATAACGCTTGTTTAATCTAGGAAAAAAAAGATTTGTTTTCGAAAGAATATGGAATGAATGCCTTTGAACCCCTCGTCTTATCCTTTCGAAAAATATTTTTATAGTTATTGTTTTATTTATTACAACCGACGGCGGTCCAAATCGTACTTTGTATTTTTTTTTTTGACCAAACGAAAAACACCGCTGTTGTAAATTTTGTTTTATACTGGATTTATTTTGCACCATTTTAAATTTGGTATATGTTTTGATCTATTTTTCCAGCAATTTGGAACAAGATTAATACCGTTCCAAAATAGTACACACTATTTGATTAAACCAATTATTGAGTAAAATTTCAGCTTTTACTAAACAAAAACTAGATTTTAGGTATATTTTTGAGCCAAAAAGTAGCCGTGCTTGGTACATATGATGCTGACACCGGACAAAAAGTTGCTCGCCTCGGATGGTGATACTTGCCTCAAGTTGCTCTCGGTTCAACCGAATTGCCTTTTTGTTTCATTCCTATGTAACGATTGTTTCTCTTAGTTTTTTTTACAGCCACTGCATTTTCTGGAAAACGCTGACTAGTACAAAATGCGTAGGCTCCCGGAATTGTGACTGTTGTGGATTTAACGACTAACGAACAATCGATTTTTTGATAGATTAGTCATGATTAGCACTCGCAAATAGCACACACAGATACATTTTATGAAAGCCTGTTATATAGAAACTTTCAGCAGGTTTACTGGGGATCAGGATTTTCAAGTTGCTGGAAGTGGTGGAACTTCAGAGCAGTTCAATAAATTGCAGAATTCTCAACGTATCTGGAAATTTGGCTGAACTGCAAAAAAGTTTGCTGATCATCCATGGAATAGAAAAAACTTTCTTGAAATTACCGGAACTTTGAGAAGCAGATTTAGTTTCTAAGAAGTTATGCGGAGTTATTTTCAGTTGGTACATTTTTCGTGATAAAAGTAGAATATCACAAATATTTTAATAATTTACGAGAAGTTGAAAAAAAAAACTGTGCAGTTGGTCAATTCACAAAACATTTAATAGGTTAGTGGAATTTCTATGAAATAAATAGCACTTCTGATGTGTTGTTAAATCTTACAAAAACTTTTTAGAACATCCAGAATTGTGATACGAAAGAAATTCCGTGAAACTTATTAAACATTGAAAAAGTAACAGTAAATTAGAAGAAAAATTAGTAATCTCCATTTAATACCAACTACCTTTGCTTATCTTCGCCAGATACGCGTATTTCGTCTACAATGTGCAGACTTCTTCAGTGTCTCGTACTAATAACTCGACTTATTCTTAGTCAAGTTATTAGTACGAGACACTCAAGAAGTCTGCACATTGTAGACGAAAAACGGGTATCTGGCGAAGATATGCAAAGGTAGTTGGGATTAAATGGAGATTACTAATTTTTCTTCTAATTTATAGTTACAAGTATTCCACTAAACAGCTCAAACCCTCTAGGATTCATTAAAAAAGTAGTTGATTTTTTTATTCCAATTTTGGTTCGGTACGAAAAATTATCGAGTAGTAAGAAGTTTAAGTTCTTCTCGAAATTTAGGTACCCTAAGCTTCTGAGATTTTCTCTGAACTATTGAAAAGTTTCTCGTGCTTCTGAAAAGATCCCTGATCCTCTAAACACCTCTCCTAAATATTTAAAAAAATCCTTGGAATGATTCCTAAGCTTTTGAGACGGCCTTAAAATTCCTTAGAAGTTTCATGAATTTCTGGGACGTTGTCTGAAATTCTGGGGAAGCATTTTGTCACCGATCTTTGGAGAAGTTCTCTGAAATTCTTGGAAAAGCCCTGAGCTTCTGAGAAATTTCTTCAATTCCTGGGAAGTACCCTTAGTATTTGAGAAGTTGGAGCTTTTGAGATGTTCCCTGAACTTGTGGGACGTTCTCTGATCATCTGAGATGTTCGCTGAGCACCCGATCTTTGTGGACGTTTGCTGAATTTCAAGAAACTCTTACAAAGTCTTCTGAGAAGCTCCCTATACTTCTGGAAAGTTTCATGAACTTCTAAGGAATTCTTGGAACCTCTAGGAAGACTTGAAAACCTTCATGAATTTCTGCAAAATTCTCCAAATATATTCAATGTTCTTTAATATTCTGGAAAGTTCCCTGAACATTGTGAAGTTTCTGGAGCTTTGTGAAGTTCTCCGAGCTTTGTGAATTTTCTGAGCTGTGTGAGTTCCATGAAACTCTCCCTGAATATCTTGGGTAGTTTTATGAACTTCTAAGAAATACACAAAACAATTGATAAATTTTCTGATTTTCTGGGAAGTTCCCTGAATTTCTGAATAGTTGCCTGAACTTATGAGAAGAACATTTAACCTTTCGGAAGTTCCCCGAATCTATGTGAAGCTCCCTGAATTTATGGAAAATTCCCTTAATTTCCGAATAATCCCCAACATTTCAGGAAAGTTGTCTGAACTTTTTAGAAGAACCCTTAATTTATGGGAAGTTCCCTGATTTTATTTAAAATTCCCTGATTTTCTTAAAAGTTCCCTAAACATCAGGGAGAATCACAAAAATTCTGGGAAATTCCTGAACTTCTAAGAAGTATCCTGAACTTCTGATAAGTTCTTTGAGTTTCTGGGAAGTTCAATGAATTTATGCGATTTTTTTGGAACTTTTGGGAAGTATTTGTGTACATCCGTTTCTTGACCTCTTCCGGTGTTGCTGTACGCTAATACTGCGGGCCGTAAGCCTTCAGGGCAGCTTTGCAAAAATGTCACAGGGTCAGCAGGTTGCACACTTAGATTTTTTTACAGAAATCTGTAAAGTTTTACCGAATTCTCAACAGCGAAACGTTCGGTAATCCGATTTTACGGATTTCGGTAAAATTTTACAGATATCTGTAAAAAATTTACCGAATTTCGGGAAAATTTTACTGAAATCCGTAAAATTGGATTACCGAACGTTCAGCTGTTGAGAGTTCGGTAAAACTTTACAGATTTCTGTAATATAATCTGAGTGTGTGGTTGACTCCCCAATCCTCACATTTTTGCCGAGAAAACTAGGAACCGTACGCTAACATTAGTAAGGCTGCAGCGCAGTTTTAAAACGGGCTCAGGTCGGCTTTTTCAGCCCCATCGTAACATAGCAGAAACAAGTCATTAAATGACTCTAGTTGTCGTATAATGTCCAGGAAAAACATCCCTTGGGCTGCGGAAACGGTGCGGAAAGTACTTCTCGTCATTGGTTGACGTGTCGCTGAAGTAGTCCTGGAACAGCTTCTGATGACCGAAACGGAAATCACGGTCGACATTGGGGCGTCTTCTTGGACGTGGCCCTCGCCTTTTCGACTCTTGTGTTACCGCTGCCAAATAACAAATCAACATTATCAAATATCTTTTAAATTAAATGCATGCATTCACACACTCATGTTCAACCAAACGAATAAAAACAGGTATTCCTTCGACAGATACGCGTATTTCATCTACAATGTGCAGACTTCTTCAGTGTCTCGTACTAATAACTCGACTTTCCTTGTATTCCTCGAGTATTCCTTGTCGTCAGCTAACAATGCGCTACTGGCATTAAAAATTATTTGGTCAAACCAATCAATGGCAAAAAATTTGTGAAAAATCTGCGACATCTGCAAAAAAATACTTGAATGATTGACACACAGATAAAAAGAAACATTGACTTTTATGCGTTTTCGAATGCATATGAAGGGAATGCTAGATTTGGCAGAAATTGATGGGATATTTCATATAAATTGCGGTCAGGTAACGCCTGCATCTAGCCTGTTGTATGACAGATTACTAACATTGTTGTATGGCGCATGGAAGATTGCATACAACTTCGTTGTTTACGCCTCCTTTGAGTTCAGATTAAACGAGAGGAAATTTTACACGCTTGTTAAAATTAATTATTTTTTTCTGTGCAGGATGACAGGTGTTGGCGGGTTCAACAAAAAGAAATATAGCACCGATGCGGGGAACGCAAAGTTGGTCTATTTTAGCTGGTTCTATTCAAGTTTTGCTGATGCAAATCAAGTATGAAGTTGTTCCAAAAATAGACCACCGCTGAAGGTGCCTTAAGCATTCTCACTACTTGCATCCACTGATAAGCATCTTGCTCAAAAAGTACACAAAGTTTTAATAAACATCCGATTGAAAGCCGACCCGTATTCAGTTTCATGTCGTATAAACCTACAATAAAGACAACTCTTCGTGTACCGTGAAAAAAAAACCTAAACGCCAGAAACAATTCTCGATTCAACAATTCCTGGAAGCTAAGATCAATTTGCATTCCGTGAAAAAAAATCCCCCGCACGTGCGACACGTCACATCCAATTCTTGTAACAATTGAATTCCACTACTGGCAATTGAATTTTCAACTCTCTACCGTCACCCTTCGATGTTTGCTTGCAATGTTGAGCAACAAACATACCTACACTAGGTAGGTATGCGACATTCGAATATTGGATATGCTAAACATTCATAGAGCCAACTGAATTTCCAAGACTGGCAATTTTTCGCAGCGAAATGTCTATTTACTAAATGCGTTTAGAAAACCTAGGTGATAATCGATCTGGCAAACCTCCACAAACCTGGCAGTGAGGTGCTAATCTCCAGCGGATGCGGTGTTGAATCTATATTAGAATTTTCAAGAGGATGAAGCTAAAATGTTCTTGGCCGATCGACAAACGTCAGCAACACAGGAGGAGAAGCAACACGATATGAATGCGTAGGTGACACATCAGATTAGATTGCCATCTCAGTACTCTTTCGATCCGCAGAGGTGGAAAGGACGTTTGGATGACAATCTAGACAGCGAAATGAATAAAAGATGTCGGAAAATAAGCCCCATGCTTGTTTATAAGATTCCCTTGGATCAGTCCTGGTGGGCCGTACTTGTTAGCAGCACATACAACGTATGTATACGCATAACAGCACCTGGCAAGTCGAAAGTGTCTCGAAGCGATCCGATTATCGAAGATAGTATGAAAAAAAAAGCAAAGCACTGCTATTTTGCTGTTTTGTGCATTACGAGGGTAGCTAGTGAGGAAACCAGTCTCGACCCATTGGGCAATGTGTATTCCTGAAGTAAGCTCGACAAAAGCATACAGTAACCAGCAGCCTGCGGAGATGACGGAAACGAGAGACCGGTCGGTTCCTGATGAAGCTATCAATTATTCATAGGTGGGACTATTGGGAGCTCATTGGGGAAATCGATACGAAGCGGTTTTTGCAATGGAACTTCATATGAAAACAGTCGTTTCGAGTTAGTTCCATAATGTGGCCCCTGCATCCGGCGAATAAATTGGATCCGATCGTAGGACATCAAAATTTAAGTTCATCCAGATCGATCCCTTGATGAGGGTATACTTTCACTGCCAATACGTCACGTTGGGTCGTTATTCAATTTTAGTCTGACTTCTCCATTCCCCCGTGGGAGGATATTTTAATGTTTGATGAAAACATAACAACAGCCAACGGGGTGGGGTTTCCGTACTTGCGAGGGTGTTGGTAAGCCCATATGGGTTTTATCATAACCGGTACTGTTGTAAACAGAATTTAATTCTATTTGTGCGTCAGCGCTCCAGACGTGCTTCACATTAGTGTATTGAAGATAAAGTAGAGCTGACGCGTGTGGAACGGATTATTCACTATTCGAACGTTAGAATAATAGAGCATGTGGTTTTGTATGTGTAATGTAGCGTTTTTATAACTTGGAGTAGGGCCTTTGATTACTTTTTCAATGTGTCGTAATGAATAGCTGCTTCGCTTTTGATGCCAACAACAAATGTAATCAATTAGCAGTTTTTTCATTGTTTTTTTATATCTTTATTAGGGAGACTTTTAACCTCCTGGACTAGTTTGTCACCTGTTTTTTCATTGTGTTGATTGTGATGCACATTCAGAATGCATAGACATGCATAGAAATAACGCAGACTCTTTATTTGGAGTTTTATGATAAATTTTATGGAAAGTAGTCTTTACGTAGATTAACTACAACAAATGTTTCGGAATGACTCCTCCATTAACTTTTTTTACCAACCTTAAGCGTTTTTTGAACATGTTACAGGTGGCAGGTATTAATTCCATGAGCATATCCTCCCAAATTATCAGGTTAACTACCTTGAACTGGTCGAAATTTGAGAGATTTTGTAGTCCCTCAGTTAGAATAGCATGTAGAACCTGTCGTGGGTTGAGAGCAACAATTTTCTCCAAAACTACCCTTTTTATATAATACACGACGTCAATTGTCACCCCTTTGTCGATGAAAATCAACGGTAGTTTACCTCGCTTGCAAATTGTGCCCCAAACCATCACGGGATCATTTTGTGCGTTGTGAGGCTTCTCCAGGACAAACAGTTTCTCATCAGAAAAATGAAATGGTGAGTTATGTCAGTGACATAACTACAAAGTTAACGTAGGACTGCTTGTTGCTATTTTATTCAGTCTAAAGAACCATGAAGCCCTATGCTATTGGTGTGTGAGGCTCCGGTTCTTCTTCCGATATTGGTTCTCCACGAAAATTTATAGAAACTGCAGTTCGGCTCAAATTAACTGTTAATGATAGTTTGTTTGTTGAATGTCCAACGTGCTTGCTAGTGTAGAATGGGTCGTGTGTATGCGGAGGGAGCATGGTTCGCGGCCTGAGTGTTTGGCAGATTGGTAGATGGTACAGACTGAACAATGAACATATACCCAAAGTTGAGAAGGTGGCAAAAAAAAAATGCAATTGCAGTGCAAGTGACTCGCAGGCACAAATAGCTCGAAACAAATTTATCGCTATAGTGTCCTTATTCAATCATCATCAACACATCAATATAATGTGGATGAGTCGATAGCACAAAATGATGCAACGCTATTGGCCACTGTTGTAATGCCGCCGTTAAGTGGTTTATGAAATAAACAAAGCCATGGAAGTGTGTGAAAGCGACAGGTGTGCAGCATGGTGTAAAATATATTCATTTGCTTCAATGCTGTATCCGGAATTCCTCGACAAGCAAACCAAATCTAAGGTTTCTATAACATTGCTCTTAAATGGTCAAAGTGGCTGAATGGTTGCCATCAAGGGCGACTATGCTGACAGCCACGGCTCAAATCTCGGTCTCGAGGTTTCACATTTTATGTTTGTGAGCCACTGCGCACAATCTCACACACATATTTAATTTTTCAAAACAAATTTCTGTGTAGCTTTTTTGCCCACAACCAATGTTTTGGATTTTTCCTCCAACTTACGATCCACAGCACGAAATGAAACAAAATCATGCGAAATTATATTACAATCTTGCATGCGGAAACATGCGCGTAGGTAAGTTTTTGAGTTCTTTCTTCGTTTTATTTATCAATTCCTCCTCAGTTTTCGCGACAAAATGGTTGGAGAAGATCTTACGCTTTAGGTTGGCCCAGAAATTCTCGATGGGACGCAGCTGAGGGACGTTGGGGGGTTCACCGACTTGGGTATCACATCGATATTCAGCCGCTCCATCTTCTCCAACGATTGTTTCTAGTAGTGGGCCAACGGCAGATCCGGCCTGAACACCGCGACTTCGCCCTTAAGATGATTTCTTGATGAACGACGCAACTTCCGGCAGGCATTTCGTACTATAAATTTCCCCGTTCACGGCCAGTCCGGAGCGAAAGAAGAGCGGCTTTGACATCCCCTTCTCGTTGATTGTCATCCACAGCAGCATTTTCTTGGGAAACTTGGTGTGTGAAACGAACTTCGCCACGGAGCTCACTTCTTGCGTAGGGGAAGTAAAATACGAAGTGCCCTGCCAGTCATTGCCATCCAAGGTGAGAAAGGTGGGGTGTGGAAGTAGTTCGCCTTCCCGCGGTGCACCCTGGAAACGATAAGCTCCCTTTAACGGCTGGCTTTCTCGATCGGAGAAGGGACCATATGATGCGAGGTTCGGCAGGTACCGTAAGTGGTCGGGTAGGGAGATCGCGGACGATCTGGATTGACCACCAGACGTCCCGAGCCCTGCTTGGATCCAGGAGCATCTCGATCGAATCAGCGTCTGGTCGGCAAAGCTAACTACTAAAGACCTATGTAGTTAGACATAGTGGGTGCGTAAAGCACACCAGCCCCCTCCCTGAAGTAATACCGAAAGGTGGTTCCGGGGAGGGCCGGGGCTCGAGGCACGGGTGGGTTTTTAGTGGGTCGAGGAGTTGGCACCCTCATCCCCACAACCTGAGTTCTTCAGGAGTCTGTTTGCAGATTTTCCATCCCGTCAAAAAAAAAAAAAAAAAATTGTGAGAAAGGTCTCTTCGTCCATCACCACTACCACGTCGCGATTCACCGGGAAAATCGAGCTGACCATCTTATTCAGCCGCTGTCGCTGCGTCATTGCCTGCAGCTCCGAAACCAGTGGACGTAACTTCTGCTTCTTCACATGTATTGAACATGGTTGAACCAATCACGCAGCGATGTAGTCACTTTCCCTCGGTCTTCCTCTTAAGTATCCTTTGGAGCTTCTTGTCACTCAGGGTAGTCGGTCTTCTGGAACCGGGCTTTCTTTCGATGTTGTGATTGTTGTCTTATTGTACCAAGATGTTGTTGATGCCGGAAAAGGCGCATCCGGCGTCCACAAAGTGCCGCACGATGCCCGTTTTCAATGCGGCGGGGTGCCGTTCTTTGAACGGAGTTGCACACTTCTGAACAGAGTTGCTTCACTGCTTTTGCCATCACGGTTAGAGTTCGACTGATAGAGCTGTCAAATGTTTTTTGCTGACTCATGGGTTACTATGATTGATGTTGCATGGATAATTTCGTCAGTGCGACAGGTAAACCCATAAAAAATCGGCAATTTTTGTCCAATTTTTTAAATGCAAACGTTACGAGACATTTATTCCATTTACAAAATCCAAGTTTACGAAACAAGTGGAAGCTAAATTACGGAAATAAATTTTCAGTGTAGCAAAGTTTTACGCTTTTATGTGCCTGCCGAACCCCATTGTGAATACCACTTACTACAAAAACCACCTCGTCTTTCTCTTGCACCGCTATTTCAGCAAGATCAATATCGGGTGAAAGAGAGAAATACTCATGTTGATGAGTCAACTTTGACGCCAGCTGTAGTCCAAACCACTTGATGGAAACAGTTCAAATTTTGTAGACTGTATATGGACAAATTTTTAATACGCTACCTAAATTTTTCACAGAAACACGGATTTTTGAAATTGCTATGTCCAAAAATGACTTTTTTCACATATGTTATGATAACTTGAAATTTATAGAATTTATCAACATGAAATTTTGGTCACATAAGGCCTATACGTTTGTTATAGTGTTTCAGCCAAAAATATTGATAATTGACAAAGTGACAGAAGGTTAAACAACGCGTTTTTTGGAACCAAAATTTTGCTCGGCTGTTTTTTGCTACTGAGTGTATATATTAGGTTTGAGAATGAGCACGTGGTATGCTGCTCTATGATTGATAGAAGTCAGCTGAGGTTGCACAGAGAGCCAACACAATGCAATGTCAGCTGAGAGTATAGGCCGTTCTCAGCAAAATCCGGACAAAGTATTTATCCTGTTTCTTAGTCAAATCAATACGAAATGAAATGAAGCTTGTTATGTACATAACCAATACATAGACAAACGTGAATCACACACATTGTTTACAAAAGCGTATTCTGTATTCAAGATGGCGTTACCTGAACTAGCACGCAGGAAATCTATCTTGCACAAATATTTGGAAAATTCCAATTCTATGTTCGATTCATCGCAACATCGTTAAACGTGCCAAAATCAGCTTTTGCCGATATGATTGTACGTTATAAAGAGGGTCTTACTGTCTAAAGGAAAGCTGGAAGTGGTGGTGAACATGGACAAAGCAACACAAGGAAGGAGAAAAGAGCCCTTCCTGCTTTTCAGGCAAACCCATAGGTGTCAACACGGACAGTTGCGAAAAAAGTGCAAATGTCATCCGGTTTTGTGCAAAATGTGAAGTCTAAGGCTGGATTGAGATCCATCAAAGCTTAAACATACCAGATCGTAAAGCAAAGCAACAAAAACCGGTAAAAACACGCTCCAGAAAGTTTTATGAACAACTTCTCACAGAATTCCATTGTGTTGTAATGGATGAAGAAAAACACTGTTTCAAAAAATTCAAATATCTCTCGGGAACGGAGTTTTACTCTGCAACTGCAGCCGGAGAGATGCCCCTGAACAGGAGAAACGGAAGTATAAAACCTAATTCCCTGAAAAATATCTGGTCTGGCTAGCAATTTGTTCCTGTGGGCAAAAATCTCAGGTTTTCGTAACCACAGGTACCGTAAAAGCTGAGATTTACGGGCAAGAATGCCTCAGAAAGCGGCATTACCTTAGAAATCCTTGCTCTAGCCAGATTTGGCCAGCTGTCACGTCCCCAAGGATTGTAATCCACCAAATTGTCCACAGCTTCGCCCGATTGAAACATACTAGTCAATGATCAAGAGAAACCTCAAAAAGCTTGGTAGAGAGGTATCAACGATCCAAGAATCTCATTGTATGTGGCCTACTGCTTCGAAGAAATAGACAAGGACACCGTGCAAAGATGTATGAAAGAACTGAATAATGAAGTTCGCGCAACTGCTTGTGAAAATAAATCCCTATAAATCTATATTCAGTTGTATTGAGTATCACATTTATCTTTAAAATGAAATAAATAATCTTTATCAAACATACTTTTGTTTTTCTAAAATATTTTGTGTGTCCAGATTTTGGTGTGAACGGCCTTTAGTGAATCATTCTAAATGTACAACTCCTGGTGTCTTTTTATTCATTTATTTGTTGGTTTTTATTACTGACAACATTTTTCGAGTATGCTTAAATTCGCCCATCAAATTTAGTTGTTTAATGATAGTGAATGAAACGAAATTTACATAGCTTACAAATTGCAGCTAATCTTATTTTTATTATTTGTGTGAGTTTATCCAATTTACTCGCGCTGTAAAATATTTTTCCCATTCTAGTTCATCCGCATGAACGGGATGGACTGAAAAAAAAATACAAACGCTACATTGCATGCATTGCACATCTTGACAGATATCCATGCGACTTCTTCTCACCATCAATATCACCAATATTTTAATTTCAATCGTTAACATATCGTTGGCTTATTATAGAACTTATGCCACCCAGGCATCTCTAAAACGGCGTTAAGATTCAGTAACTTTTTTCCGATTGAGCTCAATAAATGTTGCGTCGAAAACCTCTCTGCATGAAGTGTATATTTCCCTCTCAACAGTTTTTCACTCGTTATAAAGTTGATAAATAAACCTGATTTCGTACCGATACAACGTACCTAGGATCCGATCCATATTGATTGCTCCTTTCAGCCTTGAGTTGCTTGCAAAAGCCTCGGCAGATTGTTTACGGAAATTATAAACTCACCTTACGAGAACAAAAACCCACAGGCAAAGTTTCGACACATCCGCTCTCATTGTTGGGAAACTTTCTTGCACTATATCTCGAATTCCTTCAGCAATAACAAACTGTACCCCGAACACACGATTTTATAGAGTCCAGGATGCAACGTAGAAGAAAAACACAGTACAAACTTTCACTCTATCCTGATTTATGTTCCGACGGAAGTGAAGAATATAAGAAATTTTTGAAGCTTTTTCTTTGTTATGAAATTTACTGCTCGAAGGCGCACTGAGGCTCTGACTTGGTCCCAACTTACCCTTTACACTGAAGAGGGGAAAGCACATTTCCAGTCGAACCTGTATCGCCCCGGTGTATGTGTGTCAATCCTTTACGGTCTGTAGCCACTCACAATGGATTGTCCAAAAGTCTCACCACCCCAGACCTTTCCCGAAGACTCGATACGACGATAGTCTTCAAAACTTCGAGACGCTTTGGAAGGAAGATGGAAGAAAGCAACACTCTTTCACACACTGAAATATTTATACTCACGAGCTACACCGAGAGCCTTGGGAATTATTTAAAGAAAAGTTATATTGTGATTTATATGTCAACTTTCAACATTCCGAAGGGCGGCTCCAGCCAGAAGACACAAGAAAAGAAAGCAAAACAAAAGCTATCGATTCATACTTTTCCGCGAGTTAAGAGCTCTCGACCATGGAAACAGAAATTTGTAATCACGTTGGACCGTAATCACATTGGAAAGAGGATTTTCAACTTACCGGTAGCGAAGTTTTTCCCGGATCAATTTGTTTGGTTTGGGGACAAATTAATTTTCTTGGATAAATTTTCCGATGCGAGCTGGAAAGTCGAGACGCAAATGGTATATGGCTGTTTGGCTTTGCTTATTGAAAAGTGTGCTTGCATGAATCCGAGAAACAATCAAGATATGTTCAATTGAATCTACAAGAATGCCGTTGTACAGCTAATGTGAGGGTTCAGAAATGACACTTGTTTTGCGTTTTCGTTAATAAGGGTATTCTAAACAATTAAGGATAAACCACAAAGTGGGACGGTAGATGTTGATTGGGAACATACGGTAATTTTAAAATACTCAAAAACTGACTTGGAACGATTTAAATCAACAGTAAAAAAGCTGCAGTGGCCACTAAATAAATATAATGCAGGATATTGATGAAGAAGATTATTTACTTTAGTAACGCAAAAGAAAACAATTTGGATCGATTTAGAGTAACAGTCAGGATGCTGTTGGATGTGGTAGCAGTTATTGATTGGGATGACAAAATGCTACATTTACGCATGACTGTCAATTTGGAGCGATTTATACTAACAGCCGGGATGCTGTTGGGACCTCTCACAATGTGTAATGATGATATTTTATTTGGAATACAAGGTATTTTTAATCTCGCCCATAAGTGAATTTGGACTAGAGGATCGCAGTATGCTTTGATGCCGAGTTGACGTGTTTGTTTTAGCTTGTGTCATTTTTCAGGCTGGACCTAGGACAGGACCTGCCAGCTGTTAGTGCAAAAACAAGACCATTTACCTGTAAAAAAAGACCATTTTTGATTGGTCGCTTTGACAACCGCCTCTACCGCCTCCGTCGAGTTATGTTACAAGCAGGCAGTTTGTTGTTGGTTTGGCGGTGTTGCTAGTAGTCACTGTTTTTTCACATTTTTCGTTTGTGACAACTCACACCAAATTTTTATTGCTGGAAAACAGCAAAGTTTTGCTGATTTTTTTGTGCTGTAATTTCAGCAATGCATACAGCAAAACCAAGATCGCTGATCAACCAGCAAAACTGATATTCAAAAAAATGACAGCTCTTATACTGAGCCTTTCTCCTCACAGCAGAATTTGCAGCGTAAGCATCAATGAAATTCAATGAAACCTTATCGATTAACGTTTAGTTTGATGCAGCTTCATTTCCCGAACGACAAAAGAAAGTTTTTTAATTACTTTATTTTCCATTGGATTACTGTGTAAACATATCTGGCAACATTGGAGCGACCCCCGTATCATAGCAAACATAAATTTATAAGAGGTCATCTCTCTCTGAGCTGGCAGGTCCTGTCTTAGGGCTGGACCAGCGAGTGTAAGCGTTGTAGCGCATGATCAAAGGCGAGCAGATTTAAGCTGGCTTCTTGAACCTCTGGAAGGAGTGCGAGAGGACAAAGACAGTATGGATAGTGGACATTGAACAGATAAGTACAAGCTATATTAAATAACTTCATGCTCGGGTGATCTGATCGCATTATTTGGTAAAGTAGGATGTGGGGTACGAGCAAAAAGATGCAAAGTGTCTCTTTTTGCATTGTAGGTTATGCCATACGAACTTATTTTAGCGTTGCCAGAAGCATTCTGAGCATGAGCATGAGCATGAGCATAATTGACTGCTTGCGGTTGCTACTCTGTACCAACAGATGATGTTTGGGACTAATAGTCATCCTCAATGTGAACAAATTGGTGATCTAGAATTTAAATAAGCAATACCAGCGCCGGCCGCATCCATGCAGGTCAAATAAGGATAGGGTAGGAGTATGTTGACGTGATACTTGCTTTGATGGAAGCCGAGAACACCTCTGCACTTCCACGAGAACTCACTGGGATGTTGGATATGGGGTAGGGTTAACAGCATGGTTGGTTTTGGTAAACGGAACGCTGAATTTAGGTATGGTTATCATTTTGATAACCATAAGATTTTAGACGTTGTTTCCGGTTTATTCTCCAGACATCCGGTTGACCGGAGATGTACAGTATAGTTATTAAAAATTTTGATTCCGATTTAAACCAACAGAAAATATCAATGATATTGGGATCAGGCACAAGTGTGCGTGGTTCACAGTACTGGAATATAAAAATTTCACAAAATAAAGCTTTTAGTTTCAGAATGGCAAGCTTAAAAAGAAAAATAAAGAAAGAAAAAATTAAAGTGGAAATCAAGCTTCAAGAACTAACGCTTTCTTCAGTCCTCTTGTTGAAACATGGAGACGCTTGTAGGCTAGACCTGGGCACTGTTGTCAATTTGACGATTTCAAAGTGAGGGGGTGCTACTGAAGATCGTGTCATATTGTATATTTTCCATTCTTATTTAATTGATGATTTCAGCACGCTTAGGAATCAGGTCTGCATTCCTAAACCATTTCTACACAGAAAAAAAACTTGAAGTAAAAACTACCATTTTACCCGACTACGCCTGTCTCTAAAACTGCCATGAAATTTTGGTCAAATTTACTACGTTTATGGTAAACCCTTCAACATTTGTGGTATAATTGACAGACCTCATATTGATATCAACCGCACCATGGTCGATCTAATCGCAGACATGGTAAAATCAAACGCATTTATAGTCAGGTGAAAATTGTTGGTGATTGCGCTCAATTTAAGCCTCGAAATGGTAGTTTTTACAGAGGTTATTTTTTGCGTGTAGGGACTTTTTTAATTTGGGTGAGCCTGATATTAAGAGACTCTCTTTGACTTACGTTTGCATTAAAAAAATTGACAAAAATGGCCGATTTTTCATGGATTTACCTTCATTTGCACTGACGGAATTACCCATGCAGTATCAACCGTAGTAACCCATGAGTCAACAGACAAAATTTGACAGCTTTATCAGTCGAACTCTAACCGTGATGGCAAAAACAGTGAAGCAACTCCGTTCAGAAGTGGGCAACTCCGTTCAAAGAACGGCACCCCACCACGTTGAAATCGGACATCGTGCAGCACTTTGTAGACGCCGGATACGCCCGTTCCGGTATCTACAACATCTTGGCACTATTAACTAGACAACAGTCACGGTATCTAAAGCCCGGTTCCGGACGGCTGACGATCCTGAGCGACAAGAAGCTTCAATGGATGCTGAAGTGGAAGACCGATTGCAAAGTGACTACATCGTTGCGTGCACTTGGCTAGGAGGTCGGTTCCACTGCCCAAACAGTGAAAAAGTACCTGACAAACATTAACATACATGTCGAGAAGCGGAGGTCACGTACAATGGTTTCGAAGCTGTAGGCAATGACGCAGCGGCACCAGCTGAATAAGATGGTCAACTCAATTTTCCCAGCGAATCGCGACGTGGAGGTGGTGATGGACGACGAGACCTATCTCACCTTGGATGGCAACGACTGGCAGGGCCCCTCGTATTTTACTTCCCACACCATGGAAGTGAGCTCCGAGGTGATGTTCATTTCACACACCAAGTTTCCCAAGAAGATGCTGCTGTAGCTGACAATCAGTGAGAAGGGGATGTCAAAACCGCTATTCCTTCACTCCGGACTGGTCGTGAACGGGGAAATTTATAGTACGAAATGCCTGCCGGAAGTTGCGTCGTCCATCAAGAAAAACCATAAGGGCGAAGACGTGGTGTTCTGGCCGAATCTAGCGTCGGCCCACTACTCGAAGCGATCGTTGGAGGAGATGGAGCGACTGAATATCGATGTGGTAACCGAATCTACTCTAACAATTTTGTCGCAGAAACTGAGGAGGAATTGATACATAAAACGAAAAAAAACTTGTCCTTACACGCATGTGCTCGTCCGCCATGGCAAAAGTTCCGGGTAACTGCCGGAAGGCCACTCGCAAGGGCGTAGACTTTGTTTGCAAGTAAGTTTGAATAATTAACTTCCATGAGAAATTTCTCAAAAGCAGTTATCTGTTTTTGCTCTTTTTAATCAGCATCTGGAAGAAAGTACATTTTTTTAAATGCAAGCGTTACTTCCTCTTTAATTCATATTTCAATGACTTTTACGTTTTAATTTTTTATTTGTAGAGTTTGTTAGTCAGCACTGTCGTGTTTCAATCTCTACTAAAGAATTCCTCGAAAGCTCTGTGCTGGCGCTGTAATGCATGAAAGAGAGCAAGACAGGAGAGAGTATCTCATTGTTGGATTTGCCATATTGACCGAAATATTCTGAAAAATTCACCAATCCTTAAAATAATCAGGACGTATTCTTTATGGTTATAGTTCGCATTCTCAAACAGCTTGAATAATCCGGAGAGAAGTTTGATAGGTCTATAACACTTGGAAGAGGATTTTTCCCAGGTTTCTGGATGCGAATGACTTTGGCTGACTTCCAACTCGAGGGGAAGTAGCTAAGTCTCAAGCATTTGTTGAAGATCAACGCCAAGTTCATGATGTTGTCGAAACTTGGAGCCTTTTGGAGCCTGGAGTCGTTTTGATATAGCTCAACAATTCGTCTGCTGAGATCTCTAACTCTACCGAGAAGTCATTGGAACTTAGATGGATGTTGTTTGCAAGCTCGCTAACGGCAGCTTTGAGTGGACTGACGATGTTTTGTCCAAGATTGTGGGAGTTGACGAAGTGTTGAACTATCTCAGCAGCCTTCTCTGCAGGAGTTATCAAGTGATCCTTGAAGCCAACGCTATGTAATGAGTCAACGGTGGAATGGGCCTCGCTTAAGCTTTAATTTTTTTTGTCAATTTCCAAAACGGGGTGCACAATTGGGAGAGAGCGGCCATTCTGGCCTAATATTTTTTACCATTAGATCACAATGACTCTTTAAGGTAGGCAGACCAGTTTGCTAATTGCCTTGGCGTTGCGCAATTGTACCAGTTCTTTAGTGGGTCTATCAATGGGTACATAGTTGCTTACCTGATCTATTACTGGAACCGGGCCTAGGAGATCGCTTGCTTGATACTAGTCGGAACCCTCGTCAAGGTGGACCAGATAGAGTTGACCGCGATAATTTCCCTGTTGCTGGCGTCTGATGGGAAACACTTTCTGAGGCTTGAGTGCCACCGCTTGCAGCTCGGCGAAGATTGCGTCCGGAGTGATTCCGGAAGACCGCGTAGAATCACCTTCAGCGGCTTGCTTCCAGGTGCGTCGTGAGTGTAGAACTCGTGCTGCTTGGTGACTAGGTGAGCGCCGAATGCACGGTAGTCAGCCTCGGTCGAACTCATAATCATCGTGCCTGTACTGCACAGCATGTATAGCGGATGAATTAGAGTTGCCGCAAGCTTGGTCCTGAGTGCAGCAATGTCCTTGCCGTGGTGGAGAACTGGAGAACCCTTACCTTCTTTAGCACCTCCTGTACCGGAAGGAAGGCGAATTGATTGCTCGCTAATAGTCGAGCGTTAGGGTTCGCTGGACCGGCGTCATTATGGCCGCTTGGAGCTGCCCGGTTGCGGTAAGGTTTCGGGAGCGGATGTCACCGTGGGTCGATTTTGACGACCCATTGCCACGGGAATAGGTCTAGCGAGAAAGTTTGCCAAACTTTGCAGCGCTTCATTCTGGTTTGCCACCATCAGAAGATGAGCAAGTGTAGGTTATGAATTGCGAGAAAGCGGGCAAGGAAAACAACGTGGAACAAATTGTTTTTTACGAGAGAGTGAAATCACGACAGTACGTGCCGCTTGGTCGAATTAGAATGATGAGCTTCACTGTGAAATGTGGTTCTGTTTTTAAACACTGTCGCTAGCTATCAACCAATCATCGCGCTTTGATCAGGGTGACAGTTATCATTACGGATTTTCTCTTGTGAATGTATTTTAAAATAACGAAAATCACTTATCGTTATTTCTATTCCTTTCTCTTAAGTTTCCAAATACCACGAATATGTCTGTACGCAATGTCCGGAAGGCTGCACAGGTCATCATTGTAAAATGTTCGTGTCAATTTTAATCTGAAACTCTATGTCTAAATTCGTTCTAAGGTAGTTGCTAAGTAGTGATGTTGTATGTTATATTCCAGGTTTGATGATGGATATTATGGCAATCCTTTGGAATTTGGCGGCAAGTGCCTCACCTGTCCTTGCCACGGTGGTCCGTGCAATGCAAGAACCAGGGAGTGTATCAAGTGTTTGTATGTTATTTCATTTTCTTAAACAAGAACCAAAGTTATAACTATACCTTCGTACAACAGAAGCAACACAGAAGGATGGCGTTGTGAGCGGTGCAAGAGTGGCTACTGGGGACTGCCTGATGAAGGATTTAAACCTTGCAGTTGTTCGGAAGTTGGTGCCTTGGAGAATGTGTGTGATGTCATCACGGGCCAATGTATCTGCAAGGCCCGGTACGGCGTTATTTATCCAAACAATCTGTTGAGCTAGACATCTTCTTAAATTTCAATTCGTCAACCTAGTAAAAAACCAAACCAAGTGAAATGCTGCTCCAGGAATCATTTCATGTTATTCTTACTCACTGGTGATTACTCATTTTGCACTGAAATTTACAATCCAGATCAGGTTCAGTATCGGGTTACTTTCAAAGGCGGTGTATGCAATTTGGCAAATTAGATAATGCACTTGATGAGAGGAGGAAGGATTAATTTCCATTTTATGGAAATTCGCTCGCTCCGGCTTTGAAATGAAACTATGCTTTATCCTCCTTCGGCGTCAACAGTCCATGTTTCTCTTTCATTAAACTCTAATTCATTATTCATTTATGGCAGCAATCAATAGCGCACACAAACTGAGAGCAGTAAGATGGAAATGGGAACAATATAGACGTATGACTATTTCATAGCTCGACAATTGAACTATTAGAACGGGAGAGAGAAAGTTAATAGAATCCAGTGGAAGGGATTCATACAAAACAAAACAAATTGTCTGGAAGGATTATTCAATCATATAAGTTGCCAAATGATAACAAAGTGTTATGTCCTAGAACTGTGATACCCAAAATTATAAAACTTAAGATTAATTAATTGTAATATCCTACAGTACTAATGGGTGCACCAAAAAAAAACCGTAACTTCTAACCTATTGGATACTTTCGATTGAAATCTCGGCTGGAGTTATTTCCATAAGTTAATTTAGTAAAATCGTTGCGAAGATAGAGTTGGAAGAACAGCCAAAAATCTGGAACTCTGTCAGATGTCTGTAGCACCATCATGAGATAGGAATAAATAGTGTGTACAAATGGATCTGCATATAGTGTAACGATTCACAAATGGGTAGTGAAAGCTTTCAAGAGAAATTCAAACAGTTCAGTTCGAGGTGTGGTGAAAAAACTGCATTTATGCAAAACTTTCATGCAGGAAGGAACTGACTTGCACGGAAGCTCTACACCCAGCTACTGACCAAACTGTTATGAACGATGAGACTTATGTAAAAGCTGACTTCCGACAACTTCCGGGGCTCCTGTTAACGGCTGACCATAATTTCGATGTTTCGAAGGCCGATGGGAAGATATCGAAGCTTACCATAACATACTTGATTTGGCAAGCAATTTGCTGGTGTGAAAAGTGGAACATCCTATTCGTGACATAACAACTGAGATTGTTAATGGGAAGGTTTACCCGAAGGAATGCCTCAAAAAGCGTCTACTCCCGCTTCTGAGGTCAAACGTTTCTGACCAGATTTAGCTTCCGGTCATTAGACAAAATAGGCGGTCTAAATCGTGCCGAGGTATCTCAATCCTCAAAATGCACCGGAACTATTCTCTGAAAGTCTGAAAAGTTGAAAACGTTCGGTTGAAAAGGTAGTAATGCCGAATCTTTTCGTTTAATGCAATTTGATTCCGTACACCCTTTAAGCCCAATATTAGCTTAAGGATGCCTTGTGTGGTGGTAGAAGGATGAGTTGAGATCTATTTAGATAAAGCTGAATTATCTCAATGTATTATGTCTGGTGCGTTTTCCAGTACACCTACTTTTCCGCTCTTTACATCCCTCGTAACTATTACCATCAAACCATTACGCGGCTTCATAAAATGCATTCATGTCTTACAAAATTTTCGATCTAAATCCATTAATAAATCTTCATGTATTATGTTACTAGTATACCTTCATCAACACTTCTTCATTTCCTCTTTTTCAACTTTTATTTTTGAACTTATTTTCTGTAACTTCTCTACTTCCCTTACTTTTCCTCCGATGGTTTGCATCAACTTTTTCCTGCTCCTTACGTTTCTCCTACTTCTCTTTTCTCTGTTTTTTTCTTCTTGTGTGGCTTTTGTCCATCCACTTTTCTTCTTGTACTTTTCCCCTTCTTTTTCACAACTACTTAAACATCTTGTGCTTCTAATCTTCCGTTTTACTTCTTCTGTTCGTCCACCTAGCATTTCTTCTTCTTCGATTTCTTAAACATATCTCTCATTCATGTTGTCTTCTTCTATTTTGCTTCTACAATGTGCGTTTTCAATTTCATTTGTTTCATGTTTTGCTTCATTCGCTTCAGGTTTCTCGTACTTCTTCCGCTGATTCCGTTACGCATCTCTTCTTCGGCCACGCTTGTTTCTTCTCTGGCTTCTTCAATTTCCTGAATCCACTACAGTCTAAACAGTTTTTTTTTCCCTTACAATTTAGCCTGAGGTAATTTAGTATTCGTGTTGTATTCTCTACTGTATTTCAGAGGGCGCCACGTTAAGCTTGTTCCAATATCATTTTTCTGCCTTTCGGTTACAAATTTCCGGCATGCAAGAAATTATTGTCGAACATCCATCACCGTACCGCAACACTCACAATTGTGCGCCGGCTCCTTTTTCAAAATGACCGTGTGCGTAATGCACGCACATGTGACCGATCCTTAAGCGTGCAAGAACACGTTGGTCGGTCGTGCTTCCGCGATCCGCCTACCTTCACTCCCCTCAACTTTGACTCCCTTACTCAGTCACTGGTTATCCCACTGGCGGCGTATCGATTGCTTTTCTTCTCTCAGATCATCTTCTCCTGAAATTGGTGTATCGATGGCCTGTTCCCTCCTGGTTTCATTGGCTAGTCGATCGCCTTCAAAATTTCCAATGATTTCGGCGTGTCCAGCGATCCAGCAGAGTCGAATAGGTTTGTTCCGCGCTATCTCTTCCACTTCTTGGATCCACGAGTGTTGAGATTGTCCTGCCTCCTATGCGGCTAGCAGAAGCCGATAGAACCGCCAACTCGTCATTCAGGATCGGGATCGAGACCGCCATCTTTATAGCGTATGCTTCCACAGAGATGACGCTGCATTCTTTTGGAAGACTGTAGGTGTCAGTAATTTCTCAGTAGAAGAACGCGGCCCCTACCGTATCTTCACCCTTAGAGCCATCGTTGTAGGCGGCGGTTGATCGATGGAACCGGGTGTTCCGTAGTTGTTGCACGATTTGGTGGACTTTTTCCGTAGGGTCACCGGCTCGTATTCATTTCTTTACGTCACACACCATTGATGGCTTTTGTGCGTGCCACGATCACTCTGACTCACAAGTTTAGTGTGCTGCCAACAATTCGAATGATAGGGTTCCCTCTTCGGCTATGATTGAAAGTTTCGGACTGGTCACGAAAGCTCCGGAGGCATACCGAACCATCAAGTTGTACGGAGAAGCGAGAGCCTGCAAAGCTGTTGACCCACATCGGCTCACTAAGTCTATTCCGTAGGTCAGATTTGCGGTAATTATGGCCGATTCCACCTGCAGCAACGATTTCCGATTACCACGCAGAAGTTTGGCTACAATCATCTTTACAATCCGCAATCGAGACGTACATGGTTTCTTCACCATCTGACAGTGTGGCTTGAATGTTAAAGTTTGATCCAGGGCAAGACACAGAACCCTCAGCCAGCTGGTCCTGGGAACGGTGACTCGATTGATTGTTGTATCAAGTGCAAATTTCTAACGTTCATCCGGACTGCAATAGAATATGTGCGACTTCGTTGCTGACATGGCAAATTCCGCTTTTCACCCATTTGTCCACGGCCTTGACGGCGGTCTGCAGTTTGCAATGGAGGCCTTCATTTTTTGCTCCCCGTACCACGAGAAGGATGTCGTCTACGTACAACAATGTGCTGACTCCCGAAAGATGGGCTGCATCACGATTAGAAACACCGTCATGGATAGGACCGAACACTGTGGAACTCAATTTTCCAGCTTATGTTCACGGGACATGTGTCCTCTTACAGACACCTGGAACGTCCGTTCCGAGAGAAAGTTCCGCAACATGTTTACCATATAACCACGATTTCAAGATGCGTAGTATACCGTGTCGCCAGGTGGTATTATATGCCTTTGCTGGAGGCTATCAGGAAGTGTTCGCCTGCGCTAGGCAGTGATCTCTTCAGTTTTGCAAAGTAGGTTTTTGTACCTCTACCTGCTCGAAATGCGTATTGGCGTTGGCCAAGTTGTCAAATTATCCACTTGACTCTAGCTCGGCGATCAATCGACGGTTGATGATCCGCTCAACCAGCTTCGCCATGAGATTGGTCGAAACCTTGGTTTTAAGGCCACAATTGCAGATTCCTTACCAAATCATTAGCTTCCGAGCAAACTTATCAGCAAGAACAACCAGTTTCAAGGTAAAAGTTTCGTCTGGGGATTTGTTCATAATGCATTTTGACACATGTTTCGTCATCCATTAAAATACAACCATCAAATTTCATCAAACCCCGTTCGTATAGTAATCGTGCTCGCTTTTGGGCCATTAAATTTTGTTTCAGGGAGCGATTCGGATATTTACTGGCACAAAAAGACCTGTATTCTTCTCTTGAAAGGATGTTACGCACGTATGGAGACATCTGGGTTGCCTTTCAAGTACCTCAACACCTTTCTCTTCAGGTCTTTGTCCCTAGTGCCACTTTTATGATAGATGCGCTGTGCTCTATCCAAACTCAGAGTATCCTTAAAACGTTTGATTGCAAGACACACCGTTGACTTTGGGAAGTTTAACACTTCTGCTATTTTTGAGGCAGACCACGAAGGATTTCCTAGATATCCTAAACGAAAGAAACTTTTCACCAATTTCTTTGTCAATGAAACATCAACAAATGCCTGTCAAACGTTTTATGCTCCAATCACCAGACGCAGTGGTGTATTAAACCGTGCGTCCAGATTTACTTTGAATTGAACTTTATGTCGTCTATGAGCGACTTGTCATTTGCTTCTCTGTAAGTACCGGATTGTAAACCTGTTGATGGAGAAGAGGATATCGACCGCAAATCATACGAACATTAGATGTTGAAAGCGTCAAAGATGAATATGTTTCGAGTAAAAGCTGATCCAAAGTTGTATGTTATGGCTCTCGAGACTACATTTTTATGGAGCAGCATAAGCTTAGAACTTTGACGCAAAAACCAGGAAAAACGTAAGTGAGTCATAGCAGTTGCCAAACTTTGAGATTTGAGCTATGACAATTTGGCTGAGCAAGTAGCAGACACAATTCAGTCTCACGCTCATAACCGTGAAGTTCGTGAGAAAGGAAAACAAATTCTCAGAAAAAGAGGATTTTTTTCAATCTACTGGAGAGAGTGGGTGAAGCAGATAAATGAGGAAATGTTCGCTAAAATTCACCAAGTAGTAGGACAGGTCGAAGTCTTGCGGTAGCTTATGGTGGGCAGCGAAAATTTCAATCTACGGTTTATGGTAATGGAGAGGCAAGGTTCCAACATAATGGTCAACCAAGATTTTCCGGAAGCTGGAGAGGCGGAAAAAGAAGAAGGGGCTTCAGTCATCGGGAATTCACCGGTGCCTTCCGACAGTGAAGTCACTCATATATAAAGATATATAAAGATTTGCAGTGTGCAAAATTTTATCGTGACTTGTCTAGTAGTTTTCAAGATGCTTTCGAAACAAGAAGCGCTACGCCAGCAAATCTTGGGCACGGTGATCGATAATCCTGGCCAGTCGCACAGAAGGATCGGCAAAAGGCTTGGAATCCACCATTCTACCGTTTCCCGCGTTGTGAAGATGTTCCAGGAGACGAAGACCATCGAGCGAAAATTGAAAACGGAATACCCAGAGAAGGCGCGGAGGATAAGGCAGTACTTTGAGAATAACCCGAACCTTTCCTCCCAATACGTGGCCAAAAACGTAAATTCGTCGAAGTGGTTCTTTCAGCAGACCATGAAGCGGGCTGGGCGGCGTCAAACCGGACTGACAAGCAAAACACGATGGCCAAATTACGTGCGCGGAAGCTGTACAGTGAGTGGCTGCCAGTCTGTCTCGTCATGGACGACGAGACATATACATATCAAGGCGGACACCAAACAAACCACCGGCCTCGAGTTTTTTGTCGGTACGTCCCGCATGGAGGTTCGTTCCGAAAAAGTTCCGGAAGAGAAAGATGGACAAATTCGCGAAGAATTACCTGTTCTGGCAGGCGATCTGCGAGTGCGGACAGTACAGCAAGCCGTTCGTTATAACCGGCACCATAAACGGGAAGATTTATCGAGATGAATGCTTGTATAAGTGCTTGTTGCCCTTCCTCCGCTCTCACCGTGGTCCCACGCTGTTCTGGCCGGATCTCGCTTCGTGCCATTACGCCAAGCCTCTAATGGATTGGTACGAAGCGAAGGGCGCTAATGTGGTCCCGAAGGAGGCGAACCTGCCAAATATACCAGAATTTCGTCCGATCAAAAAGTGTTGGGCGATAATGAAGAAGAAGTTGAAGAAAGGCGGAAAAACATTCAAAACCGATGAAGCTTTGAAGAAAAACTGGGAGAAATTGTGTAAGGAGGATGGACAAAGCCTCGCCCAAGATTTCATGAGCAGTGTTAAGAGAAATGTAAATGCTTTCAGCTTGGGGGTTAAATTCAATAAATAAATTATGCCAAAACATAGCTTATATATAGTTATTTAATCCCTGAAAAGAAGTATCCGATTTAAAATGAATTTTTGGTGATCATTTTTGTGTGTCTCATTTTTTTCCGAGTCCAGTCTTTAGACATCGACTTAAATCAGACGAATGTTTTAGATATGCTGTCTTGTCTATCCCAGTAATATTTACTGATATATGAGTAACTCGACTTTCCGCAAAAATGAGGCAAAAACGACTCAAAATTGAGTAATCTAAGCCAAGTAAGCTGCAATATGAGTCATCAAGGCTACACCTGTCGAGGATGCTGCCGATAGAAGACGTCAATCACTCACACTGGAAAGCTACCGTAGGCAACGGATCATGTGGACGACGAAAATGAACGAATTCGTGATCCGTTGCTACCACGTTTGCTCGAGGTTGGAGACGGCACTGTTTGGGGGACCAAGGATGTTAGAGATGCTCAACAACATAAAAAAGAAACCAATATCTGAGTACAGTTTAATATATGTATAAAGACATATTATTGTTTTCAGAAACATAAATCCCAATTTAATTGAGTAAAATTTAACTCAAATAAAAGCGACACATAATTGTCATGGTGTGATTAATAACCTTGTTTTTCCATCGGCAGAACCATTACATTTATTATCCCTAGTACCAGACAACTTGTTTATTTTTGCACCGTGCAAAAACAACTGCTCTCTCATTACAACCATGTTGTTCAAATAATGCCCAGAAGCGGAATAAAAATGTTTCTTCCGTCGAAGAGAACAAAAAAAAATAGAAATTCGACCATCCGTAAACATCCGTCCATCTGGAAGAAACAGCAAAAGCCAATAAAGAAAAAAAGATGAAAAAAAAGAAGGTAGGTAGACATTTGCGGGAGTTGAAAGGCACCTAATAAGCAAGTAATCATCAAATAAACACACAAACAACAAAGCAAAACCCTCCGTTCCTCGCTCGGATGGCAGCTTCGATTCTGGCGACAAAGTAACGGCGACAATCCTTTTGCCAGCGTGTTAACTTCCACGGAACCAATATAGATGGAAAATATGTCAGCCCTCTTATTTCTCCTTGAGTGCGCCGAGTCGTTTCCTTGGAGCTGTCATCGTTCCACGAGCTGCCTCATTGCCTCCACTACTCTGCCAGACAGACTTTCCACCGGTGGTGGTGTTCGCTTGCCAATGGTTCCGAGCAAACTTGCCACCCAATCACCAATTTCCGTTGAGGTTGGGGGTGGAAGGGGGTGGAAAAGAAGGTAAGATTTTGCTTACATAGCAAGGCACACACATGTGTGCCACTAGGTAGGTATAACTACTGCTTGATTTTCATTTGCGAGATTGTTCTGCTCTGCTTTTGCTCCCCCGATACCAAGAGCCAATAAAGGAAACTTTCTTGATTATAGTAGTGGGTTCTCCTATTTCAACGAATGTCGGATACTTTGGATACCTTCTCGATGGCTTCATTTGGAGAAGTAGTTTTCCGTGTAGAAATAAGAATTTTGATGGAAAATTGTCCTTGCGGATGGGTTTTTGGGTTTTTCGGCAGAAGTTTTCCGAGGGTGATTGGATGGGAAATTCAAAATCGAGCAAGAAACTAGTTTCTAATGGTTAGAAGTACTGTTTTGAACTATGCTCATTAGTGAGCTTGCTTGAAGATTATTGTCCCACCCAGCGGAATGCGATTATTGCAGATGTAACAAGTGATGAAAGTTTGGTAATTAGAACATAATGAAATGGAAAGCTCGGCGCAACAGGACATGAAGCAACAGTAAAAATGTTATCCCGGGTAAAGGGTGTATTCGATAAAAATGGCACACCGAAAATCTTCTGTAACCTTTGAACCACATGAGTGAAAAACCCTGAATTTGAGCAAAGCTTATTCATAATGTATTTCTTATAACTGACAAGCCTCATTGAACGTTTTGAACGTTTGAGTGCCCAAAGGACAGTAAAATGGTCAAGAAAGTGATACAACAGTTCAAGAACCGTCCCAACATGTCAATTCGAAATGTCGCTAAAAAGTCCAAGGTGACAGTCAGTTTTGTGCAGAAAACCATGAATCGTGCTAGGTTACACGTTTACAAGATGCAACAATCTCCAAACCGGAATGAAAAGCCAAACATTACTGCAAAAACCCGCACCAGCAAACTTTACACGAGTTGCATCGTGGTGGATAGCAAAACTTAAAGGGTGTATTCGATAAAAATGGCACACAGAAAATCTTCTGTAACTTTTGAATCGTATGAGTAAAAAACCTAAAAATTTGAGTAGATCTTATCCATAGTGTATTATTTACATTTGTCAAGTTTCATAGTTATACATTCAGTAGTTCCAGTCATGTCGTCGAAACAAGAAATTGTCCGTGAGAAAATTTTGTGCACTCACAATCAAAATCCAGGGGCGTCCCACCGGTGGATTGCTAAAAGGCTTGGAATTGCAAATACAACTGTGTCTCGTGTAATAAGAACCTTCAAGGAGCGTCTGAGTGTCCAAAGCAAGGAAGGAAGTGGTCGTAAAAGTGGTCCAATGGACAGTAAAATGGCCAGGAAAGTCGTACAACAATTCAAGAACCGTCCAAACATGTCAATTCGAGATGTCGCTAAAAAGTCTAAGGTGTCAGTCGGTTTTGTTCAGAAAACCATGAAGCGTGCTGGGTTACATGTTAACAAAGTGCAAAAAGCCCCAAACCGGAATGAAAAACAAAACATCACTGCGAAAACCCGCGCCCGGAAACTTTACACGAAGCTGCTCACCAAATCCGGTTGCATCGTGATGGATGACGAAACATACGTCAAGGTCGACTTCCGTCAACTTCCTGGGCAAGAATATTTCGTTGCCAAGTCGAAGTTCGATGTTCCGGAGGATGTTTGAAAGAAGAAACTATCGAAATTTGCAAAGAAGTTTCTAATCTGGCAGGCGATTTGCGGATGTGGTGAATTAAGTGCTCCCTTCATCACTTCCGGAACAATAAACGGTGCGATTTACACGGAAGAGTGCCTTAAGAAGCGTCTCTTGCCATTCATTAAGAAGCACAAAGGATCAACTCTGTTTTGGCCTGATCTAGCATCCTGCCACTACGCTCGAAACGTATTGGAGTGGTACCGAGCCAACGGAGTCAATTTTGTGCCAAAGGATATGAACCCACCAAATTCACCGGAACTTCGTCCAATTGAAAAATTATGGGCAATTATGAAAACGGAACTTCGCAAACATCCCAAAACTATAAAAACAGAGCTAGAATTGAAGAAAATTTGGGTAAAAACAACAAAAACACTGGGAAAATCGGTTGTACAAAATTTGATGGGTGGAGTGAAAAGGAAGGTGCGGGCATTCGGTATGGGAGACGAAATTGAATAAAACAAATGTTGTAAATCAAATACCTAGATTCCACTAAACAGCACACACTTTCCAGGATTCATTATCAAATTAGTTCCACATCTTACCGCAGAGATGGCACTAAAGTCTTTATTTTCCAAATGAAGAGCTAGAGAGTTGTCATTTTCGGCAAAGTTTATTAGTGTGTCATTTGTCGTCTTGTGTGATTATCACATTAGTTCCTGATCTTGCAGCAGAGATGGCGGTTTGTCAGAGATATGCTGCAACACCACCTTTGCAGCAGAGTTGTGATTTCTCTGGGGAGAATCAGCTGGGTGCAAATTTCTAGCTCTCTTTAGTGAATCTCACTCACTCTCTACGGAGATTTTTTCTTGACAATACTGTAGAGATTGTTCGGCACACACAGATAAAAAGAAACATTGAATTTTCTGCGCTATCTAATTCACATAAAGGGAACGCTAGATTTTGTAGAAAATAATGGGACATTTTGTGTAAATGTAACCCAGACAACGCCTGAATCTAGTCTGTTTTATGAACGGTGATATCTTGTATGGCGCATGAATTATTGCAAACAATTTCGTTGTTTACGCTTCCTTTGGCTTGCAATTAAACAAGGGGAAATATATACAAATATTTTTTTCGGTGCAGCACGGGAGAGCGAGAGAATTAACAGTTCGCTTAAGCCGTTCATACACTCACTGCCTAATCATTCGAAAACTCACTGCAGTGGTAACGACGAATAATGAAAGAGCAAAAAAGGACTGCACCGCACTGACGTGAGTGAAACCTTGATCTAAACATTAAGAAAAAATGGCTGGAAGACGACAACAAGAAAATACAGTCCGAAGTTGTTTCGCAAACAAAAAAAAAAAGGTTAAATTGTGTTCTGTGTAGAGAAGGGGCCCCAGATAGCCTACACAGAAAAAAAAATTAACAAGCGCGTAAAATTTCGTTTCGTTTAATTCCAAACCAGAGGAGGCGTAAACAATGTTTGCATACAACAATGTTAGCAATCTTTCATACAACAGGCTAGATTCAGGCGTTCTCTGGCTTACATTTACATGAAATATCCTATAATTTTCTCAAAACCTAGCATTCACTTTATGAACATTATATAACGCAGAAAATCCAATGTTCCTTTTTATCTGTGTAGTAGTAAAGGCACGGAGCTACCTATTCGGTGACGGCGGGTTTGATTTCCAGTCCAGTTGACTTTAAAAAAAATCTCGACTTCTTTGAGCATAAGCGTATAATTGCGCTTGTCACACAATATACAAATTCATGCATTGATGATTGGCTTCGAAAGCTTTCAATTTAAAACCTATGGAGTTGCATTTACAACACTAAGTTGTAAACTACACAGATAAAAAGAAACGTTGAATTTTCTGCGTTATCTAATGCACATAAAGGGAATGCTAGATTTGGCAGAAAATAAAAGGATATTTCATGTAAATTTAAGCCAGATAACGCCTGAATCCAGCCTGTTATATGAAAGATTGCTAACATTGTTGTATGCAAACATTGTTTACGCCTCCTTTGGCTTGGAATTAAATGAAGGGAAGATTTACGCGCTTGTTAAAATTAATTATTTTTTTCTGTGTAATTGCGATAAGTAGAACATTGCAAAATCAGTAACTCTGTAAAATTGTGAAAATTCAAGTGTTGCGGTACAAAAATAAACAAAGAAGGTTGTCACCAGGGTGAGTGTCCCGGTGAAATAATTTTGCTCACTTCGGGGCTCTTCAGAGATCACTCACACGATCCGGGCTGTAGTGTGGTGAGGGTGCAAAGGACAGACACTTTGGTGTCACTCAACTTGTGATAGAAGAGAGTGGAAAATAAAAAAAATCTCTCGGGTGAGTTTGCGTTTGCCAATGTGCGGAGTACCTTTTCACTATGCTTCTTGCTTGCACCGAAGATAATTGCATCCCTGCTCTGCAGTACGATCTGGAACTAATATGATGTTTGAAATGTCTTCATTTCACGTTCTCAACGACTGCAGAAGACGGCAAATCTCTATAGCCTCATTTAGCAAATATAAACTACAATTTGGAACTAATCTGATCATGTTTAGTGACTACATTTTACATTTTCATCAACTTTTCCAAAAACAGCAACTCTCTAAAGCTTTATTTGGCAAAGATAGATAACAACGCCATCTTTGCGTCAAGATCAGGCACTTATCAAATAAGACGACAGCTCTTTAGAGCTTCATTTGGACAGACTGCAGCGCCATCTCTGCAGCACGATTTGAAGCTTATATGATGATATAAAAAGACGATTCGTTACGCATTTTGAAACTTTACTGAAGACGCTGAATCTCTACAATGAGTCTGGAATATTTTATATGCATTTTTGTCAACACAGCCAAACTAAAATGTCCTTCCTTTTGTTCCCGGGGACAATGTTACCAGAACCAGTTTATTTCATCCGACAGATTTTTGAAACCAGATCCTCTCAAATGGTGCACAAAAATGGACTCTAAGTTAAAACTTCGAAATTCTACGTAGGGTTGAAATCCCGGTCGATATGGACCCTAATGTCTTACGTGTCACTTTTGTACATTTGTTTTTTGTACAACTACCGTAAACTGATTGAAAAATATGCAAAAATGAAGTATTCCGGAAATTATTAAGGGTAAGAAAATTTCAGTTTAATATTTTCAAAATAAGAAAAAAAAACGTACTTTGAAGTTGCGTCATGTTCTTACGAAAGTCAACTAGTTTCGCCAATATCTTAGGAAAGTCAACTAAATGATTTCATTACTTATTGTTATTTTGGTAACAAGTAGGGATCGTAATCCTTGTCTTACTTCTTCTTCTTGTGCTTTATGCCTTTCATGCTTATTGCTTTCACCATTCGATTATTGCTTGCTCTCAGCTTAGTGGTCTGAATGCACTTCCACAGTTATTCATTGAGAGTTTTCAATGCCAGGTACCATTTTTTGTACTAAAATAATTGTGTGGCAAGTTAAATCATACCCTATGCCCAGGAAGTCGAGAAATTTTCTTTAACGAAAAATGTCTAGACCACACCGGGCATCTAACCAAGTCATCTATTGGTCCAAGACCATGACCAAGTCATGATATTGGTTTGTAGCTGCGTCTATACCGACTGAGTTAAGGGAGGACCCATGTTTCGCTTTCCAATTTTTTCTTTATTATTGGTAAACGATTAATAGCGATAAAATCTGGACACGAAATTCTTGTTGCGGTTCAAACTTGCATTCAACGTTCAATTTTCATTAGTATTATGCTTATCGTAAGACCATTGATTCAGTCTTCCTTCTACCAAAGGCCATTACTGGAACTCTTTATCGTACATGGTCCATTATCTTTCGCATCATCTCAATTCTCACTTGTTCGGCTGACGGATTCTTAGTGAGATGTGGTTCGTTCTATTTGGCTTTGATTATAATAAGTTCGCAAAACTCGTTGGAACAACTAAACCACTATCACATTTTGTGAGTGGCACCAGATGCATACTTATAGTTAGTATAAATCTTTTCAAATAACCAATCGGTACTTATATTTAAATATTTCACTTGACGTTAATATCAAATTTATGATCGCATTACTTATCCAGGTGAATCCTGATCTTTTAACAAAACCTTCTTCCTGTGACCTTTCAAACTTTTTTTTTTCATTCCGATCTGATTGAAAACCGTGGCTACGCGTCAATATTTATCATTAACATATGGAATCATCGAAAATTGTACAGTGAAAATTGACGGTTAATTCAAGCCCCATTGATATTATTCATGGTACAGTCAACTCAAACATTAAGTAGTTTTTTGAACCGTGCATTTAAAAAACTAGAGAAACTCCTCATTTTGTAGGTGTATGCAGTCGAAATGTTGACTCTATGACATCCGAAAGTTTCGAATCAACCGGCACTGTCAGCACAGATTATGTAATGTAAAGCTTGCAAAATGTATGATTATGTAAAGGAAAGCTTGCAAAACGGTTATTGCCTTTCCTTAAGACACATAGTTGTTCTGTGCTGTTTTTTTTCCAGACCTCGCTTCTTGCCACTACAAAAAAATGGCTTAGGAATGGTATACCGCCAGTAGTGTGCAAATCGTTAACAAAGAGAAAACCCCTCCAAAAACGCTGGAACTGAGGCGAATTGAAAAATATTTGGCAATCGTAGAGATCTAAAGAGAATGATGGAAGGTGTGAAACGTAAAGCCGACTATTCACATTTGAAAAATCGGAAGCCTAATCAAATAATTTTCCTGTGTTTTGTAGACGATGAACTTCAAAAAGAAATCAAGATTGATCATTTATTTAATGAACTAATCAGTGTGCACTTAATCATGCGTGACCAATTTTTTATCGTTCCACCCTTTATGTGAATGGTGTGAAATGATGTGTAATGGTCGCTTAAACACTTTCTTTCCAACATAGTAACAGCATACCGTTGAAACAGGAAGTATTACGAGCTTAGCGAAATCTTGCCAGGTTTGTCAGAGAAATGCTCTTAAGTGAAAACTGTGTTCCATTCAATTGCACTTTAAAACTCTTTTTCATGAAGTATTGAAGCGTCACTTCTAGTATCATTCCCATAATGTATGATTACTTTTCCAATGAAACAACGAAAACATTACATATGTTTCAGTTCAAAGCAGGTCAAAACATCTTCACAATATTCGATTTTTTTCTTTCGTTTTGCGCCATCTGCCAAAGCGGGTGAACCATTGTTGTTATACTTACTTAAGGTGTAGTTTAAATCATCAACACGGTTGTGAGAATATTCACCTGAAAATAAATGGAAAAAAGGAAATGTATTATACACTAGAAACTTTGAGTTGAGTCACGAAACATGAAATAATTGTATTGAGAAGATCCTGCCCGTAAGTGTAAAATAACACCATCTAGAAGCAAGATTTGACAATGTCACTTTTAACATAATAAAACATATATTGAAATTTTTCTAATAGTTTCTTGTGAAAAGCGCAAGATATCCAGAGAAGAAAATAAGACGGGAGATTTGTGGCTCACGTCATGGTAGATTGCGCAATGCCTTCCTGATAAACCTACCTAGATTCTTATGTTTCAAGTCATTTGATAAGGAAGCCAGACCAAGGAGGCATTTTTAACGATTGGTCGTATTAGTGAGCAATAGAGAGCTTTCAAGCAGTACGAATCAGTGAAGTCTTCTAAGATTTTCAACAATCCCAGCTTGTGGTTAGCTATAAAGACTAAAGCAGAGCAGTGGAGGTTAAACGTTAATTTACGATCCAGTGGAACACTTAAATTGCTGAATTGGTCGATTCTATGAAAAAATATGCCATTGATACCACGTAACCATAGTTTTAGAAATGCTGATCATAATTTATTAGGAAGACACCAATCAACAAGGTCAGTAGGGTCCAGTATAGAACCGGTACTCTAGAACACAGTGTATGACAAAGTTTTGACACAAGAGCTCCTTAACAGGGTAAAGATTGCCGGTTTCACCGACGACATTACGCTTAAGGTCTATGGAGGATCCATAGAAGAAGTGGAGCTAACGGCCACTCTCTCTCTATTGACCAAGTATAGGGATACATGCGCTCCAGGAAACTGGAGCTAGTCCATCACAAAACAGAATTTATTGTGATCAATAACAGGAGATCGGAGTAATAGGCATCTGCACTATAACCTCAAGGCGGTCCTTGAGGTACTTGAGGGTCAGATCGACGATAGTTTGTACTTTTTCAACCACGTCTGTTAAGCGTGCAAGAAAGCCTCCACGGCTTTGCTGGTATTATCCCACATGATGTCGAATAGCTCCGTGGTGCAATAGAGTTAGCTGAAGCTGTCAGCTAACTAAACTCAGACAAATGGGTCACCGTGTTGAGTATCAAGAGCAACTTAGGTAAGCCGGATAATACGCACAGTTAAATGTACCTCAGATTGGCCAGCGCCTACCGCACAATGTCACGCAACGCAGACTGTCTCATAACGGAGTTGATGCCCATTGGCACTAAAGGGCGATACGGTCAAAATTTGGTCAATATCAAGTTGACGTATTTCTTTCAATTTTGCATTTAAAAAACCTGAACACCCCTCATTTTGAAGGTGTGTGTGTGTGTAGAATGTTGCTCCTATTTTGATTTTGGAATTCACTCTTCAGTTGTCAAAATGCCGTCCAAGCAAGAAGAGCAGCGTATCAAAATTTTGCTCGCGCATCGCGAAAATCCGAGCTACTCGCACGCAAAGTTGGCAAAATCGCTAAAAGTTGCCAAATCAACCGTTACAATTGTAATTAAAGTGTTTGGGGAACGTTTGTCGACAGCCAGGAAGTCTGGATCGGGGGGAAATCGAAAACCGGAAGCCGCTGAGACGACAAAGAGAGTTGCCGGTAGTTTCAAGCGAAACCCTAACCTATCTCTCCGAGATGCCGCAAATAAGCTGGGTGTATCGTCTACAACCGTGCATCGAGCCAAAAAACGAGCCGGACTATCGACTTACAAGAAGGTAGTGACTCAAAATCGCGATGATAAACAAAATACGACGGCCAAAGCGCGATCCCGGAGGCTGTACACGACGATGCTGACGAAGTTTGACTGCGTGGTAATGGACGACGAAACCTACGTCAAAGCCGACTACAAGCAGCTTCCGGGACAGGAGTTTTATACGGCAAAAGGAAGGGGAAAGGTAGCAGATATTTTCAGGCACACGAAACTGTCAAAGTTCGCAAAGAAATATCTGGTTTGGCAAGCCATCTGTACCTGTGGCTTGAAAAGCAGCATTTTAATAGCTTCCGGGACTGTCAACCAAAAAATTTACGTGAAAGAGTGTTTGAATAAACGTCTGCTGCCTTTCCTGAAGAAAAACGGTTGTTCCGTACTGTTTTGGCCGGATTTGGCATCTTGCCATTACGGTAAAAAGGCCATGGAGTGGTACGCCGCCAACAACGTGCAGGTGGTTCCCAAGGACAAGAACCCTCCCAACACGCCAAAGCTCCGCCCAATTGAGAAATACTGGGCTATTGTCAAGCGGAACCTAAAGAAGACCAATAAAACTGCTAAGGACGAGCAGCAATTCAAGGCAAACTGGCTTTCTACGGCGAAGAAGGTGGACAAGGTGGCTGTACAAAATCTGATGGCAGGGGTCAAGCGTAAGGCCCGGCAATTCGGATTTGGAAAAGCGGAAGCCGAACTGAATATTTTTCCTGAATTTTATACTAATTGAACTTGAAAAAGAAATTTAATTTGATTTTTTAAATAAACGATTTCACCGATTTACACGCGTTTTCCCTTGAAATTTTGACCGTATCACCCTTTACATTCCCAGAAGAAGACTTAGAGTGCTTCGATCAGCGTGGCTCTTGTGGTTTACGGAAGTCACCTAGAGCCGCATCTATGATCAAATTGCAACGCGCATGGAACAACTCCACAAAGGGTCGGTAGACCCATCGATAAATTCCTGAGCTATTTGTATAGGTTGGTCGGTGACACGGTGAAGCTAACTACCATCTGACGTAATGGTTGCAATGGTTGCTTTAGACAGAACCTGTGAAATTACAGGTACGCCGAGTCCTCCACGAATCCCAGGTGCGCGGATACAGAGGAATCCACTGAACATGTGTGCTTTGTATGTCCTCGCTTTGACGGCACGAGATGATGGCCGTGAGCGGCTGGGATACAAATCCAGATAATCTTGTTCAGAGGATGTGTCAAGACAGGGACATTTCAAACTTTGTCTTGATGAAAAATGATTTTTTCTTCTGCAAACCGGGGTTTTATTCACAATTTTGGTTCAAAAGGTCACAACAATAATCAGCGTTGATGGTCTTATTAGTTTGAAGATAATCTATCAATAAAATTCCTTTTGTATTCCAAAAAAACTGACGCTAACACTTGGCAAATTTCTGGACACGAATTCACTTCGGACCCGAAGTTCCTGGTTCACACCACTCCTTAGCCCCTTGGTTTAATTCAGGATCATGATGGTAGACCCAAGCCTTATCCATAGGTATGCCCAACGCAGAAAATTTAGGATGTCCCTACAGAAAAAAAAACCGTTTTTCGCTCTAACTTTTTTATTTCAAATTTGCCAACTATGTTGGCTTCAGATCTTTTTTATAACTTAAAATGATAAAAGTTTTGACGAGTTAATTTTGCCGATGGCTCTTACCGTTAACGAGAAATTAACGATGTTCTTTTAAAACTACGCCCTTTCTAAATGTGTTTTACACAATTTAAACAAATAACCTTTCTCCAGTTTTCTGACATGATATGCAATAATGCAAATACTTTTAAATACTGTTAAGATATTTTTTTTGCCAAAACTAGAAAAACCCACATTAGAAAAAGACCCATTTTGTTTTTCAAAAACCGTAATAATTTTTGTTTGACAAACGATACACACTCAGATTAATTTAAAATTTTACCGAATTCTCAGCAGCTGAACGTTCGGTAATCCGATTCGGTAAAATTTTACCGAAATCCGGTAATTTTTTTACAGATATCTGTAAAATTTCACCGAAATCCGTAAAATCGGATTACCGAACGTTCAGCTGTTGAGAATTCGGTAAAAATTTACAGATTTCTGTAAAAAAAATCTAAATGTGTAGAGATGATTTTACCACACCAAAAGTTGTAGCTTGTATTGTTCTAGAATCAATGCGAAGACGATTTTGCTAAAAAAATTGAAATAAAAAAGTTACAGAAAAATAACTGATTTTTATAGGGACACCCTTAGCTACGTAGGAAAAAATGCTTTAATTCGGTTATATAAAATTGTACAGCAAAATAATTACCATGAACGTTGCCTGAAATTATTAATTCTACAACTTTTCTGAATAATGTATGCCTTTGTTTCTGCAACTATAAAAGTTAGATTTTCGATTTCTCTGAAAATAAGGACCACCCTAGTTTTAAATCACACCAAAAAAGCACCATGATATTAGACACTACTTTGCAGTTTTGCTTCGAACTTAGGCTGAAAATGTATCTCTCAGCTAATTTTTTATTCTGGACCACTGTGCATTGTTAGCAAATGCGGTATCCACAGTTTTTGGATACCCAAAACCACAGCCAAAATATGAAATGTTGCGAGATGCCTATGGTATCAGCTATCATATTCACATTCGATTGATGATCTTCCAAAACCATATCCTGTATTTTCGCTATAATTTCTGCAGATTTTTTTTTATGGCGCGTAAAATTTCCCCTCGTTTAATTGTGTTGACAATGTTTGCCATCTTTCATACAACAGGATAGAATAAGACGCTATCTAAAATTTACATGCAATATCCGATTATTTTCTGCCACATCTAGCATTCCCGTTATGTGCGCTAGATAACGCAGAAAATTAAATGTTTCTTTTCATCTGTTTGGTGTTGTCGCACGTTTTGGATGTCCTGATCGTGGATCGCCTTCAACGTTTGTAAGTCCACGCTTAAACTCCCAAACCCATCGGTGAACGGTTGAAAATGAAGGAAAAAAACTCCTCTAATACATTCACCATCTTTGCATGGATAAAGTTGTCGATAAATCTTCCAAAATAACGAACTTAATCACCGCACGATATTCGGATTTTTCCATTGTTAGAAAATACACTGACACATCAACTTCAAATGGTGTGTACGTGTGTACACACAGAATGAATTGACAAATCGAAATGAAATTTTGAGTTTTTATGAAAGATGGAAGATATTAAAATGACGTTCGAAAGTTTGATTTTTCTACTGATCCATAGATGTCGCCTTCCAAACTGTTAGATTAACCTAGAATTCACTAGAGTTCATGGTTTGGAAAACCGTTTATCCACACGAAAATGTAGGTTCAAGACAGCTGCTAGTTCATGGTGGTTCGTCGACTACAGAGTTTGGAACGTCATCTGATCGTAGATCCATGGGGATATTATTGAAATGTTTAATCCACTGAAATTTCGCAAGAAAGATCTTTACGGACAACTATTTATCGAGTTTAGTAAACAGGATTATCCAATGAAGATATTCGTAATTGACTTGGTAACTTTTGACTCGTCTAGCTCACAATGCTCGGCACAATTTGAAAATAATTTGAATGCGGCCGAACATGCAGAACCGTATCCAAGACCAACCAATGGTGGTCTGGTATGTCGATGCTGATACGAAGAAATGTGTCAGAGTAGATGACTCCCAAGTGGAGCGTTTGGTAAGAAAGCAGTGGAGAGCAAATTAAATAGATGGTTAGAAAACTATTTCAATCTTGAAAAAAAAGCCTAGATAAAGTAAATCTTGAGAATTTCACCAAGGAATGCAACGAAATGTTGCTGATGTAGGTTGAAATGTACAGTTGGTTTTTTATACCGGCAACACTTCATAAAATATAAGTACACTCTACTTGTATCATGGCAACTAAACAACTTTCCTTTGGATCGTTAATCTTATGTTCCCATAATTATTAGAACTAGTAGAACGTCAAAAGTCGATTTCCACTAATTGGTTTTCTACCTTATTCAATCCCAGAAAAGCACTTAATCAACCAATGGAACAACTTCTGCCATCGTCGTTTTTATGGGTACAGCGCCAAACCAAACCCAAGATAACCAAATAACTCCGAAATTTAACATTTTATTGAAACAAGTGGCCTAATATAGTGAACATTGACTATGCGGTCGTGTCTTGCACACAACATCATTGATTTTTGCAACAACATACATTTAATAACTCACAAACAATTCAAAATGGGATCCTCAAATCTACCGTGAAAAAGCCTGAGAATTGAAAAGTCAAATCTCGAGTATTTTTTTTCAAACAGTCGTCTGATCTGATTTTGTAAACAAGGAGGGGAAGTAAGATACAAACGTTAAATTCTTGAAACCCGTCGCACTTTCATACAAACGAGCGCCACCAACACAAGGAATAACATTTCCCTAACATGATGGTCATTTAAATCTTACTTCCCCTCTTTGTGTACACAATCAGATACGTCTGTTTGAAAAAGTACTCGAGAAATGTCAAGATAGTACAGGATCATTGAATCAAGTTCATTTTTACCGAGTCCTTCGATTAGTTTAAAATATTTAAACAGCTCTGCAACTCTTCCCAAATTCATACATAGCTGATTAATACAGAGATGGCTTCTGGCCATCCGATTGTGTCAACTTCCTTGAATCATGCAAAACAGCAAATACCGACACACGATAATTCCCAAAACGTTTGATGTAAGCTGTGAGAGCCAATGATTGTACATGGCTCTTAGGGCCACCAACGTTAGCCACTAAATCGCCAGGAATCGCACACCTCTTCATCAATCTATGAAAAAGACGTAATTGTCAAATTTGAAATTCCGTTCTGCTCATCTGAATCGTGTGTAGCAAGTTGATCAGTGAGGCGTTTGAACATGTTGCTCCAGACATACTCTATCTGCTAATCATGTATGCCAGCAGTCAGACAATAGAGTTCAGATTAATTAATTTATACCACTGATGGCACACACTGCAACCTCATGGGTACGTTTGGCTGCATTGGCCTCTTTCAACATGCATGAAGGGGCAGCAATGTGATGGTAATCCTTTCATTATTTGAACACAGAAGAAGTCCGATACCGTATAGGTCTTTGACAGGTTACAGCAGCCAGTGGGTGGGGAAAACCCTGCGGAAGCTTTGTTTGAAATCGTTTGCTGCAAAATGCAGTACATACGAGAGTGAGCAGCACTGTTCTTTACAATTGACCTTTGCAGCAGAACATCCTTCCGAACAAGTGTAAGTACGTACCTCGAATGGAGCTTGGCTGCCGTTCGGAAACTCAGCCGGCAATCAATGCTGTGCAGCAGGAAAATTTGAATAAAGGATCACTATCGCCCTAATCGTACGCACGATTTTGCAAATCGGACCCGGTGAATGGTAACCGATTGGAGATAGAGATAAATAAATTATTTATTGACCAATAATTTTGTATTGTTCCCAGAGAATAGCTCTAATGGTCGAGTTGATTCGCACAAAGAGTAAGAGCTTGCTAGTGATACAAAATGTTAGGAGTTAATCGTGTTAGCTCGGTGTATTATCAGTGGCAAATGGGACAGAACGCATAAACACCATTCTGAGTGGCCTTGTTTTCGCATTTGTGTAGGTCCAACGAATGGATGTCGACAATTACGGAATCGGAAAATTGCGATTTTATGCTAAAAGGATATTTTCTGGTCGATATCGGTGATTGTCTATCAGAGACAACCGAGATGGATAGATTGAATCGACGAATGATGTGAAATTATTTAGCAATGAAATAAATTTTGAATCGTGTACTGATTAGCATACAAGCATAACATTAAAATTAGCTGCTTTAGGAAGCATGTCGCATTGCATCTGCGTATTATACTATTTTCTGAAGATTTTCCAAATATTTACCCGCAACCATCCAAGTTTGTGGTTGCAGCAAATCAAATATATCTACTGCCTGTGTGTACAAAGAACGTGCCGCATTTTGCTTTGCCGTCAAATTTAGTTCCACGCAGCCACTGCAGAGTAGAATAAGCTGCGAAGGCACTTTTCTTTACGATGACAACCGCCACCAAAGAATGTTTTAAGTTAAAGTAAATATACATAACCAACCATCAAATAAGAATTTTTACGAAGATTTTTATTTCCAGTACCAACAGCGTAAACTTCTATCTTTCACCCTCTTTTACCCGTGCTAGCGACAATCTTCGAAGTCGGTATCAAGATTCGTACAAGCAGGTTGAGCGAAATACTTCGTATGAAGGAATAGAAAAGTTTGCGATTTTTAATGCCAATGCAGTTCTACAAATTTGTTTTAGAATTGAAACACATTGAAAATAGCATAGCATAGCATTTTACCACCACACACTCTCGTGGTTAGCTGTTGTAGATACGGTGGAAGCTCCCGAAAAGCTACCTTGGGTATGACAGGCTCTTCATCCATCGTTCTCTTTGTTCTGCACTTGGCCAGGTCCTTATGATCCACTGCGATGAGAGGGAAGTGTTGATTAGATGTCTATTTAAGAAGTAGCCGAGTACTCACCATGCTAAATTCATAGACATCAGCAGTTGAAAGCATGTGTATATTTGCTTTCATATGAGAAAGTGTTGAAACAAATTGGAAATGCGGACAAAACAACCTGGAAGTAGTAATCTTGATCCGCACTCTGCTGCAAGCTATTCCGTTAGTTTTATTTATGTTCAACATTCTTCGAAAGCTTTCCATTCCGGTCTGTAGGGTTGGCCTTGGAAATGAAAAGCAAAAAAAAATGGCCTCCCCAATGAACTGATTCCACATATGTTTGAAAGAGGGTGAGATTAAATCGCTTAGAGTTGAGATGTTAACGGTACGATTTCGTCGGATATCTTCGAATTGGGAGCATATGTTGGGTTGCTTATTTTCGAAATATTGAAGCTTAAAAAGCATGTTAGTTTCGTTTAAGATACTGATAATTGATAGAGACCATTGCAATTGTTGCTTTTTGAAAAGACGTTATTTGTCTTAAAACCTTACGTTCATTGCATTACGTCAATCATAAATTACGTCATGCAACATTCAATTGATATAAGTTTACAGCTGCATGTTGCATGTTCAACTCAATAAGGATAAATAATCCTCGATTCAAAGATTATTTCTAGACAGAAATTGATCGTTTTTCGAAATTTTTCTTCTATATTCTTAGCAATGTTGTAAAAAGTTATTTTATCCTATTCCGACATTTGTTTTTAACCACATGAATCGCGTGGGACAAATTCAATCGATTGCGTTAATGTTAAGCAATTATTTATTTAATTCAATCTGATGTTATTTTCAAGTCCTATTTTTTGCTGGTTAAATTGATGGATCAATTTTTATTGAGTAATGAATGTGTCAATTTGAATTGCAAAATAAAATTGAACAACGAAGCCGATAAATTTACAACTACTTTGCTGCCTGTAACCGCATATCAGTCCCATATTGAAAAACAGCAAACCGAGAAAACGATCATTCAAGTTGGGACAGCATTTTTCTTGATTCAGCCTGTTTGGCGTACTTTTTTACTCTATATTTTGATAGTTTATATGTAATAGTATGCATTGTTTACTATGCAATAAAAAAAATTAAAAAAAAAGTGTTTTTGAGGAAAAAAACGCATTGGGACAAAATATGCAGTTACTTAGTCCATCAAGCATAAATGTAACCGCATACCAGTCCCATTCTGTTTGTTCAACAATATCGCTCTGATGCAGTATGCTTTGTCATGGAGTTCGTTCGAATATTACGTAAGACATTTTCCGACCATTTTAACTCTCCCTTCTCCATGTAGTACATTCATAAGATATAATCAACACTCCTCCCTTTCCCTGTAGCGTGGCCAAAAATGTAGAATTAAACATTTTGAACATAAAAAGACGCGAAACCTGCTCCCGTTATTAAGCGAATTATGTAATATTTGACCGACTGGAAGTTGCTGTTCTAAGGTTGTGTTTGACGGAGATTTCACATTTCTTTACGAAATCAAAATGTCCTAGAGATAATCAAAAATTACTTTGGTGATAGTGATGAAAATTCTGTCGACGAATATTGTGGATTTGATGCGATGACAAGAGCTAGTAAGTTATTTCTATCTAAAATCGTGAAAAAATGCAAGGGTTTTGTTAGAATTTCACTTTTTTCTTGTCGCACAAGGAAGAAAGGGGTCATGGCAATTCGATAATGTGAGCCAATTGTTATTTTCAAATGCAGATCAGTTTAAAAACACTCTGGTAAGGATGCACCATGTGGAAGTTTTTGTTCCATAAAAGCGGAAAAACTTGTATCAGTGGATAATGATCCTCAAGGTGATCCAGCTTTATATGCTCCATTTTCAAATGCAGGTCAGGAGAAGGTCTGTGATACATTGAATGATGTTTCACGTTTTATGCATGCGGATCATGATTCATATTGTAGCTTTTTTGCCACAGAGACGGAATCAATGAACACCGGAACAAAAAATAGCAAAAAACAATTTCGGAATCGTGACTTAATAGGAAGACGGCGCGGCGCCTTGCTCTTGTTGTAATTTTGGAGAATTTCGGATGCGTCAAAGAGTGCGGCCATTAGGATTCCAAAGATATATTATCGTGAAGTAAGGATCCCTGTATATTCACTACAGTAACTCTGTAAAGGGTGAGGACTTGAAGTGCTGCAAATTATTTACAAACAAACAAAAAAAAACTAATTTAAGCTGACGACTTTGATCTGGAAGGTCAATTGAAAAAGAAGAGCCAACCTCGAAGCATTGACGCTGTCAGGAAAAACCAATTAACTTAAAACCATTGTACCATTGGTTGAGGACTAGAAGAAGAGATCTTTAATTGAATTGTCTCAAACTGGAAAAACGGGAGACTGATTGGTAGAATGGATTTTTATTCCAATATTATTCCTGTTTACAATTACATTTTTTGCTTAATTTATTATTTTATTATGTCTCCAAGAAAGATTGAACATTTGAGATATACTATCATAATTCTAAAAAGTGTTAAATATGTTTATTTAAGGTGAATCGCTGCTCCATGTATTTTTTCCTATCTTTTATCTCGCTCTTGCCAACTCACCTTGATATTTCAAATTGATAAATCTCGATTGTTAGTGAAAGTAAGCATACAAACTGATGTGATTAAATTTTCAATATCGACTCTGAGTTATATCAATTCTAAATGTTGAGGTAATGACTGTCATCAAGAATGATTCAGCATAAGTCCTTAACTGCCACTTCTAAAATGGGACTCATATGCGGTTACTTCAACAATGGGACTCATATGCGGTTACTTTCAAGATGGGACAAACCGACCTGATATTTTTTTCACATTTTTTGTAAGTAACTGCTAAAGTTTATTATTGCTTTCGAAAATATGATAAAAAATAAGGCAATTGCGCAACATAACTCAAAAACGTAAAAAAGTAATATGGGACTGATATGCGGTTACAGGCAGTTTGGGCCAACCCTGTTTGTTCTCCGGACAAGCTGCTTTCAGTTGGCCTCCTTCTACATGTGTACTTTTCTGTGCTCGCATAGAAGACCTGTAGCGAATGAGCTATTTTACTCCTATTGTTTTCAGGGCGTTTCCAAGCACAATAAAATTATGCACAACTTTTTAATAATTCTCATTAGCAAATATATAAAAAAGAAAAGGTATTAAGGTGTGGCCCAGTTAGAATTGGAACATAGACTATTGCGCATATTTCAGATACACATTAACAAAATAGTATTCTGTTTCAACTAAAATGTTCGAATTTATGTGAACTTTAGAGGGAAATGTAAAAAAAACTTATCATATCGATTTAGAAGAAAATTTGCGGACTTCTCCCGGAATACCTTCCATCACACATTATTGATGATTATGATGGCGCACATTATTGATGATTATGATGGTCCCGCCAGTTACCGCTACAAAGGTTTGAGCTAGACGATTTATCTATTGGATAATTTATTTAAAAACAATTCAACCAGTTATGCAAAACATAAAACGAACTGAGTTCATCTAAAGATATAAACTTCTCCCAAAACTGTCCATTTGCTTTACAGCGATATAATTGTGAAAAGCTATTGATGTCAACCACAAATGTTCGCAAGTAATCACAGCGATCAGAAAATCCTATTACAATTACAATCACAGAATCCTGTTTAAGGACATTATCAAAAGACATGCCAATATCCGATCCTGCCCGCTACAGAGTCAATGAAGTTCCAACACTAATGGAACCGCCACCTTAGTTTTAGGCTGACCTAGGATATCCCCAAACAGGAAAATCGAGAAAATTTCCAAACCGAAAAAATCCTGGACCGGCGCTAGTCAAACTTTAACTTTCAACCACAATAGAATTGACAGAGAATTCCCCGACAATCAGCCAGGCAAGCCACAAGCATCAAAGGCCAATATATTTTTTTTGTGAATTTAAAAAGAAGTCCTTTATATCTGTATACCGCACGCGAGACTCAAACTTTTGAAGACTACGAAAAAAATAAAAACTACTTTAAAATAAAGTAACAAAATAAAAAATTTAAATCCATCATCATCATTGAAGCGAAAAGTATAGTTTGTTAGTGCCCCATGACAAATATAAAACATTTAACAATAAACCATACAAAAATATCCGTTGTAATAACATCGTCAAGATACAAAATTAGTCAAGAGTAAAAAATTAACAGAGTAGCTGTTGAAAAGGCAGCTTTGATGTGTGAAATACATTGTCTCTTAAAATCTGTTAGTGTTGCTGCACGTTTGATGTGTATAGGCATCGAATTGAGAACATTCATACTTTTAAAAAACAACGAATTTTGTGAAGCTCCGTACAAACAATATGGTGTTCTAACATCATCCGCGTTTCTAGTGTTATATCTATGAATATCACTTCCTCTTTCAATTCGATTACACAAATATCGAGGCAGCAAACCGTTTATTACTTTAAAAATGAACACCATTGTCAAATACACAACTCTCTGCTTCACCGATAGCCACTGTAGGGCATCTAACGAAAAAGAGGAGGAAGTGAACCTGTTACATCTCAAGATCAAACGCATTATCTTATTTTGCAAACGCTGTAATCTCGATATTTGTGTTTGATTAGCTAAAAACAAAATGGAAGGGAAAAATTCAATGTGAGGAGCGATGATAGATTTGTACAATTCTCGAGTAATTCGTGATTAGGGCCTAAACCATTTGTAAACAATGACTTCAAAACCATTTGTAAACAATGACTTCAAACGTAAATCTCTCACGAATTACGAGAATCCTACTGTATCCAGCTACTCCATATGGTAGAACTAACATTCTTCTACCAGATGCTGCTTTCATTTCAAGAGAGTGATGGAAACTGAAGAGAAATCGACATTTAAAGTCATTGTTTACAAATGGCTTTTAGGCCCTTAACATGAATTACTCGAGAATTGTATTTTACTATCCCAGATCATCTTCCGTCGTCTATCACTAACAGTAAATGAGTTCGCTTAATGTTATCAGGTCAGTTTCACTTATGTACCAGCGTTCGACAGCGGATCAGATCTGCATTGTTCGACAACCGCAGTATCAATCACACAGAGGAATGGAGAATTATGAACGAGAACGGCTTCCTAAGGAAGCTTACGAGACTTAAAAAGCTACAATTGAAGGTGGGCAAAACTACGTGAAGATTTCAGGAGAACATTCTTGCTCGTTTGAATCACGTCGTGAACTACAACAAGGTGATAGACTTTCATGCCTGTTGTTCAACCTTGCACTGTAAGGTGTCATGTGAAGATCAGCGCTTAACAACCGAGGTACTATTTTTACACTCTCCAGCCAAATTGTTTGTTTTGCGGATGATATGAATGTTTTCGGCAGAAATTTTGTAACAGTGGCAGAACTGTACACCCGCCTGAAACGCGGAGCAACAAAAGTCAGACTGGTTGCATGTGGCAAAAACAAAGTACATACTAGTAGGGGGACAGAGCGCGACTGGGCTCGTCTAGGAAACAGCGTTCCGATAGTCGGGGATTCCTTAGAGACGGTGAACGATTTCCTCTACCCAGTATTCTTACGTATGGCTGACAACGGCAACAGCCGAAAAATTTTTAAGACGTATTATCAATGGAAACCACTATAGGCTCTAGATGAACTTGGGATCAAAACAGATTCATTTTTGCACTGAATGAACCATGTACAAGACACTGGTAAGGCCGGTAGATCTCTACGGGCTTGAGGAGGACCGGCAAGCAATTGGTGCTTTCGAACTTCGCGTGCTTAGAATCAGCTTTGGTGGTGTGCAGGAAAACGGTGTTTGGCGGCGAAGGATGAACCACGAGCTCACCCAAGTCTTCCACGAAACCAGTATCCAAAAAAAAAAAGCCGTCAGCTGGAGGGAATTTTGGGCAAGGCATTTTGTGGTTTCGACAATAGCAAAAGGAAAAACTCCAGCATTCCGTTCAACATACGGCTAAGCGATAAAGAGGCTACCTGCGTCGCCGAAGCGACTGAACTTTTTGCGGAGCACTTTGCTGCGATATTTAAACAATGCGTAGCATGTGATAATGAAGCTGAGTCAGCTGCCAGTGATGTACCAATGGATTTTTTAAATTTGACAACGTTCGTGTTATCTGAAGAAACGATTCTTTCAGCTCTGTTTCACCTGGTCCGGATTGTATTCTGCTGTGTTTTTGTCGTTGTGCAGCTGTTTTGGCTTAGCCCCCTTGAGTCATATTCACAAAATCTTTCCAGCGAGGTAAATTTTGCGGTCTTATGAAAGCAATCACTCATGTTTAAAGCAGGTGATTGTCGAGATGTAAAAAATTATCGTGGTATAACCAGTACCTCAGCAACGTCCAAAATGTTCGAAATTATATTCGATAATATTATATAAGTCTTCACTAGTTTGAGGAGCACCATGTCGACAGATTCTCTAGTACGTGCATATCGGCGATGGAGCAGAATACACAAGTCGATGTCATTCACATTGATCTAAAAGCTGCCTTCTACTGCCTTTTAAGCTGTAACCGAGATTCAACTAGTAAGACACTTACTAAGATAAGTTTGATAAGACATTTGGTAGTATGTATCACGAAAAGTTACACAACTCTTTTTATAAAGTCAGAAACATTCGAAGGATTTGGATTTAATGTCGGTCTATAGGCATCAAATTGGGTCTATACATGGATGTATCTTCGGCCCATTCGATGAATTTATTACTAAATGCAGTCGTTTTAGGTTTTTTCTAGTCTTGTGAATAAAGGCATTGCTTGCTGGATTCGATTTACTTAATACAACTTTTCACAAAACAAACTAATGTAAAACTGCCTCGAAACACTTAAGAGATATTCATATATGATTTATCAGCCATTCAATAATGAAAACATTATAATTCACTATATGATCTTGTTCATTCGGTTTGTTTTTAGTTGAGCCACTTGAACATAAACAACCACAAACTCATGCATTTCCACTTGAAATTTTACAAATAATAAGCTTTTCACTACGTTATTGATACAACAGGACATAGTTGGGAACATACAACAAACAAATATGGCTCCAACATTGGATTTAAGATTTTCTTGTAAAATCATTGTTATTTTAGCTATGTGAACAGTTAATTCGTAACGTCTAACTATTTTCTGTACATCCAGACTGCATTGCTTGCTCTATCAATTCAATTAAGCCAAATTTAGATCACTTGAAGATCGTGTAGATCAATTGTTCAACTTAGTGAAATCATGATGCCCCAAAAGTGAAAGAAACCGAAAATTACGTGAAAGTGAACAACTATAAGTTGATTAATATTGTCTCAATTGCTTTGGATTACATCGGTCATCCTAATAGCAACGTGATTTGGTTGATTATCGCTAAATTAATGATACATTTGGTACATAGGCCGAAGGAAAGGCGATAGGCTAACTTTACACCCCGTTACACTTTATGATGAGACGACATGATCTACTTTGTTGTTCGTACGGTAGATGATTGCCATTACCTTCAAAGTTTACTGGCCCTGTCCGTGGAATGATGTGGTCGGAATGAACTGATTGTAAGTATCCCATAATGTGTTGTAATGGGTATCCATCGTATCAAGAACCTAATACTTATTGACTGCTGCATTGATGCATTTTGCTTCGTAGAGCTGATAAAGTAAAAGACCTGGGTGTTCTTTTGGATGCGAAGCTGGATTTCCGTCTCCACTATCAAGCCAGAATTACCGTAGTTAATCGTCAAATTGGATTCAGTTCTAAAACCGCACGGGATTTCAACGACCCTCAATGCTTAAAAGCGCTGTATTGTTCACTAGACGCATCTGTTGTCTGGAGTCCGTTTAAAGTTATCTGGATTCTACGTCCTTAACGGGTACAAACAAGATTTGTAAGGTTGGCTTTGCGAAATATTTCATGGCACGATCCTGCCAATTTACACCGTATCCGAGCAGATATTTGTTTTTGGGTTTAGACACTCTGGAAAATTCAGCAGGCAACATTCGTTACAAAGCTTTTCAACAAAGAAGTGGATTGTCCGGAATTGCTATCACACCTGGTCTTTCGTGTCCCTCAACGAATATTATCGAGTTCTTCCTAGTTGCAACTAAGATATCACCGTACTGCATATAGTTACCTCGAACCACTGACGGCCATTATTAAGTAGGACTTTTTCGGCAGTGGAATCTGCTTTTGAATTGGACGAATCATCCAAAAAGTTTCAAAACAGGATTCGAAAAATGTTGTTGCTATATTTCATTGTATTGAGTAGAGACATTGTGTTTTTCATGATGGTACATTCAGAGTGGACTAGACAAGCGATGCGTCATGGCATATTTCACTTAAAGAATGAATAATCCATAAGAATGTGCCGCCAAAATCGCGTGGGATTACTGTGTCCACCTTGTTGGATTCAGCTAAGAACATATGCGTTTTGTTGCACTCCAGATATGGCAGCAAAACGTATTTGATATTAGCTGAATTCATTACCCCTTCTTAAAAACATTTACTACATTTTACTCCTTTGTTAACTGCTGTAGGAAAAATTCTCACTAAAGACCCAAAAAATATCATGTTTCCGGTTTTCATAATGTCGATCCATCGCACTAAGCGTGATCTTAAGTGTTCGAAATTATCATTAATGAAGCGTTATTTGACAGTACCTTAGGATCATTGCTATTCTCGATTTTCACAATGAAAATACACCGTACCCAATACACACTCAAACACTTTTCATCTCGTCGTAGTGGTGAATCTTCAGTTCAAACACTATCGATGTGTTGGTGTAATTTCGCACTTTGTTTAGGGGCTGTTCATAAACCTACGTTTGTCTACGATGAGGGAGGGATAGGTTACCAAAAGTCTACGTAGACCTTTGTTTTTTTACCCAAATGCATATAGTATGGCAGCTAATCAAGGAATGAGGCGTAATATCTTGTTTACACAACAACTTATATTACGTGATATAAACTATCTTGATATTAGCAACTATACATCTAGTTTTCACTGGAAATAATTTGCATGCTATTTGATATCAAGATACTCTATATTCCGTAAGGTAGGTTGTAATGTGAACGTTTTGCTATACGCTAAAATACTTCCTCTAATTATCTTTGCGAGAGGAAAAAAGAGACAACATGAGACAGTTATTTGAGCGTGTTGGTCGTGTTTCTCACTACATCGAGGGAACCAATGAGAGTCACCAACTCAATAGTTAGTTTATGATGTTTATGACCAGGGACGTAGTGAGGCGGTGGCGAAAGTGGCCCCCGCCAGGCCAGAAGGTGCTAGAGCTGTTAACTAAATACTGCAACAAATAGAGCAGCGTGAAGAATCAATGGTGGATATAGCATCGGAATTCTCATTTTTGACAAGACACGGACTCGCATTTGTGACTATTCCATTTCTAAAGAAGGTCGCAGCAGACTTTGTACAAAAGTATGCTACTGATATTGATACAGTAGAGCTTGTATTTGAAGTAAAAGTAGTTAAACCTCAACTTGGTAAGATGTTGCCTGACCTGAGCTCTTCAACTCCGTTAGACATATTAACTGTATCCTTAGATATTCTCTCCAAGATGTTTATCCCTACATTGAAACGGATCTACGTATTTTTTTATTCAATTCATTACGTGCATTATTTAAAATAATATAAATAATTTTGTCAACATAAGTCATAAGTCACAAATCATCCAAGAGTAAATAAAATGACTGATTGAAAAAAAACATGCAAAAAGCAATACAAGTTGGGGTGTCATTTTCATGGTTTGCAAAGGGCGCCACCAACTCTAGCTGCGTCTCTGATGTCAACCATTGAGTATTTGAATGCATACGTGAATTAGATGACATTTGATAGTTAACATGCTCCTATTAGACATACATTTAGTAGAGGAGTTTAGTTATATCCGGTTGTGATTACCTGTCGAACGCTGAAATTTCGGAAAACGACGCGTTTAATCGATGAAATAGCACAGAGTAGGACAAAGCAGAAAATAAAGAAGAGGCCGGAGAAGACATCAAATAGCTTTGAAAAACTTTCAAAGAAAGTAATCTAAGCTTGGCATCTAAAGTTAAAGCAAACATGGCCGCATATGCTCTGATTTTGGACTATATTTATGCAGAACGTCACCGCAAAATCGTTCACAAGGTAAATGTTTCGTCTAAGAAAATATTTTTTGTGTGAAAACAATGTGAACGGAGTTACGGAAGTTCTATGGATAGAACCTCGTTTCGCCGAAATCATTGGACTTGACATCAAAGAAAAAATCTCACAAGAACTTCCGTCGATGGACATTAATAACTGGTTTGAGCATCTTTAGCATTTGAATAATTGATTGTGTTTTTCCTGCCATTTTAACGAAATTACATAAAAATTAATAACTCAGTAACCTGATTTGTTTAGTTTAACATCATAATTCGTTCCTCAAACTTTTTGTAGAACATTATCCCAAAATTTAAAGAAAAGAAACCGTAGACCTCCCGTATTAAACGCTTCCATGTAGAGTTTAGCAGTGTGATAATTTGTACTTTATCGTTGTGAGCATAGATGCTAGAAAGATTAGTTTATGCTCCTTTTGCCTGTGGGTGAACTTATGGCATTTCAACCAAAAGCCTGGCAATAATTGCCAAGGTTATAGCGCCTTATCTCGCTCAATGGTCGACTAAAATTTGTATACAATACTCGGAATTTCCGTGGATGATCCAAAATTATAGACCGTATAAGAATACGTGGTAGGGTAAGATTTCAGCATACTAGCTTACCGGGGTCACGCTGCCTACATTGCGTTCGTGGGACTGCCTCCTAAGGTATAGCTGACGAGATACACCGTTTCTTACTCAGCCGCAGTTTGAGCCGCACCTCCTTGGGGGACAGACACTCGGCACGCACCTCCTCAATCTAGCTGAAGTCAAAAGGACAACAGTGCCCAGGCTGCACTACCAGCTAAGTACGCAACCCTTAGCTGGCGGTCTTTGTCATCTCTTGACCCGTGGAAGCACGAGGTAGAAACTTGTGAGGACCAGAGCTATGTTGCGGGGACGCACGCTCCATCACATTTGTCGACTCACCATTTTGCAGCCCAAACAAGTTGAAAGTACTGTTTAATGACAAAAACAGGTTATAAATTTAGGTGAATGATACTTTATTTCGCACTTTAATATGACGCAAATAGCACAAAAAGTGAAGCCTTATAAAACATAAAATGGAAAAAAAATTATTCGCATACAAAACTACAACAACGCCAAGCGTGGGAATTGAACACTAGCCCTTGGCATGATAGGGTTGCAGCTTCTTTGCTTAGCCTAATCGAGTATCCATATCATGCTCCCCTTTTGCAGTGAAATCACGATCTTGTACAACAAATTCACCGTAATGAGAAAAAAGAACACGTTTTGCAAAACATGGTTGGTGTAATGTAATTTAATCTGTATATAGAACTGCTTTCGATGAAAGGTTATTTGCTCTGCAGCAGTCTAAAAATTTCCAAAACGACGGGTTGTTTGGATGCAGGTCTAAGAACATCCTAGATAGCGATAAAAACATTCCAAGGTTCCAAAGAGCCACTTTCGTGATAGTTTTATTTTTTCTATTCTAATCTAATCTCAAACTAACGCAGCCAATTCTTGAAAGCATCCTGAAAAATGACAAATTCTTGAATGCATCACTTTTCTTGTCACCGCCAAGGCCAACTGTCTAGCACGTACCGCCAAGAAAACTCCAAGAAATAGAGTGATTTCAAAAAGAGAGGCTACCAAACGCTCCCGTACCAAACCCTCTTCCCAGAGTAGTTTACGTGGTGTATGAATTTGGTCCAAAATTTCTCCGGATCTAAAATCCTTAGATTCCTTTGTGTGGTCATACATGCTGTCGAAAATAAACGAGCACAAGGTGGCTCCTTCAGCCCAGTCCAAAGTTGTAATCCTTCGAATTTGTAACGAAATACCGATGGAAGTCGTGCGTGCGTAAGGGCGGTGTCATTTGAAAACATTTGCTGTTATTGATCCATGTAATATTACCTCTCAATAAAAACAATTACCAATATAATCCGTGAACCTTTTGAATAATACTCGTAGCTTTAATGTGTATGAGAATACATGAGACATAGTGTATTGCCTGTTGTGGTTTTGATCTAATCGATTTTAGCTACTTGTGACGATTACTGCGAAACGGTGGATACAAAAAAAAAGTCGAAAATATCGAACAATTCTAGGAACTTTTTTCAATAGGGCGAATCTAACAATGAGAGATTCTCTCCAGTCTCGCACTTTTTCATTTATCACAGAACCACAATAAAACATTCGAATGATTCTTTAGTACACTTTAAAACATTACAGACGTAACTAGCATACTCAACAAATAGTAGCATGAATAACATCAAGGTGATTGGAATATGAATGAAAGATATAGTAATCAAAGAAAGTCTCTCAAGGTTAGATTTGCCCTAATGAAAGTAGTCTCTAGAATTGAACGGCTGTTCCTAATAATATCAAATACCGAAATGGCAATGCGGCACGTCATCTTTACGAATCGATAATTAATTTGATTGCGTTACAAAACACAATATGTTTGGGAAATATTTTACTAGGTGTTGCTGCAGTACTTCCCCAGACTGACAGTCTCCAACACTTGACTGGCAGACAGTGAAATTGCGTATGCAAACGTTCAGATAGGCAAGTCAAACACTTGATGAATCACTTATGGAATCCTTTGGAAGTCGATGCTTGTCGTTGATACGTGTCTGTCGGGGGTGAGAAATCTCCTCTCGTGTGCATTTATATCCGTTTGGCATCACAATGACTGGCAGAAGCAATATAACGAATGCCAACTTTGGAGCGAAGGTTTCTCCATGACAATTACTTTCCTTTGCACATGACAGAAGGCGGGGCTGGTGGTAAGAGCACCGGTTTTGTAGACCGGAACTCAACAACAATACATCCGTTGTTCCTGTTTCTGCCACAACGCAAAAGCTTTTGCACTTGAAGATAATGGAGGAGAGGGGGTGTTATTGCGGGAATTCAAAGCAAGCACAGGGTACCTTATACCTACATTTTGATTCCGATGTGATAAGATACAGCTGCTAGGTTGAATTATCCTTCGTTTGGTTCATTATGTCGAACTTCGGCCGCATGCAATGTTTATGCTGCGTTCACAAACAGAAAGGCGGAAACCGAGAGTGTTACTCAGTAGTCTTGCAGTGTGCTTGTTGTGCAATCTAGCCCACTTCCCCGGCAAATAGCAACATGCAACACTTTTAGGAAGTGTTATTTCCTCATTTCCTCAACCTCACCACCCCCTGTAGCAACTCTTTTCTTGCCGATGCATGTGCCGACTCGTGAAAATATGTTCCTTTCAAGAAGCATCCCAACGGGCCACAATCGGACGGGAAAGCCCGCCACGAAAACGAAAGATAGTCATATATCTTGCACCCGTCAGGGAAAGATATGCCATTCCGATTGATAAATAACGCTATTTTTGGGCGCTTGCCAGGCAGTTCTTGTTGGCTCCCCATGCTCTGCCACAGTCATGAATTACCACACGAGATTTAACCATTACCATCTGGTGTATAGCAATGTTTTGAATCGACTTTTGCAACCAGCCAAGCTAAGGGGGTAAATCTTCGAAGGGAAAGATCAGTGATTGCGATTGAAGGACTGTGCAGTGACCTTTAGCTGCCGTTCGGGAGGTGTTGGTCAATTATATCTTCTTGAGTCACTTGAGGAGATGAATCAAGAAAAATGTTACAGGGCAACAAGTTTCTAACCAGTAATATATAAACATATTTGCAAATTTACGGAAGACGCCATTATTTATGTTTGTCAGTCAGGTCCTAATGAAAATTCTTCACGGATATATTCTCCTATCTTACACGCCTTCTTGCTAGTTTACATGTTCTCTGTGAAGCATTTTGACGTTTAGTTCACATACACTTATGCACCGATCGGTGTCGTTTGTTTTAGATGTTTTGGTTCATCTGAGCATAATTGAAAAATTAAGTGGTTTCCTGCCCATATGAAGCTTCAACCGTCACTTTTGTAGGGCTCTGTCATCATCTAGCTTGCCAAACAAGAATTTTTGGCCGAATTTCTACATTCTGATCGTTTTTCTGTCATTATCTACGTTATGCCAAACAACCGCATTATAAAACTGCGGTTCCGGAATCGTAGTTTGGATCGTTCCAGCTGTTCTGATTTTGACTGATCAAGGGCGCGCCTTTGAAGAGTGTCATAACTCCTCATAGAGTTTAAATAGCGGAAACTTCAAATAAAATTCGATTCATGCTAACAAAACAAACAATGGCAGCTGTAGCAACACCGAATACTTCATAATTTCTCAATAGTGATGAGATAACTCGACATGCACTAAACAAAGGCTCTATTGTAGTATAATAGATCAAATTACTGGTCGTAGTACTTTTAAATAATCAATTCATCAATTCGCTCCATGATGCCTAACTCAAACTGTTTTGACTTTGATAACAAATAACAGTCGTCTGTTAGTGTATTAAATTACACGATGAAGCGATTTCCATAAAGATTTAATACAACTTTTGCTATTTTGCGTTACAAAAGTGTTCGCTTCAAAAAATGAACAGTTCTTATTCCATAAGAAACATTATACATTAACAGAAACCACCCACAATTGGGAGTGGCCCCAACAGCGTCCCTACTGTTGGTTTAAATCGATCCTCAAACTCGATGTTCTAAACGTATTCTTGTATCCCATTGAAATAAACCACCCACACTTGTGAGTTCCCCCAACAGCATCCATACTGTTGGTTTAAATCGGTCCTCAAACTCGGTGTTTTAACATACTTTTGTATTATGCTCAAATAAACCACCCACACTTGTGTGTGGCCCCAACAGCATCCCTACTGTTGGTTTGAATCGGTCATCAAACTCGATGTTCTTAACGTATTCTTGTATTCCATTGAAATAAACTACCCACACTTGTGAGTGGCCCCAACAGCATCCCTATTGTTGGTTTAAATCGGTCCTCAAACTCGGTGTTTTAACATACTTTTGAAGTCTGCTGAAATAAACCACCCACACTTGTGAGTGGCCCCAACAGCATCCCTACTGTTGGTTTAAATTGGTCCTCCAACTCGGTGTTTTAACATACTTTTATATTCTGCTGAAATAAACCACCCACACTTGTGAGTAGCCTCAACAGCATCCTAATTGTTGGTTTAAATCGGTCCTCAAACTCGGTGTTTTAACATACTTTTGAATTCTGCTGAATAAACCATTCACACTTGTGAGTAGCCCCAACAGCGTCCCTACTGTTGGTTTAAATCGATCCTCAAACTCAATGTTCTTAACGTATTCTTGTATCCCATTGAAATAAACCACCCACACTTGTGAGTGGCCCCAACAGCATCCATACTGTTGGTTTAAATCGGTCCTCAAACTCGGTGTTTTAACATACTTTTGAAGTCTGCTGAAATAAACCACCCACACTTGTGAGTAGCCCCAACAGCATTATTACTGTTGGTTTAAATCGGTGCCAAAATTTGAATAGCATTTATGTGCATCTCTGTTCAGAGAATAAATCGGGAACATAGTTAAATATCTTATTCGCTGCCGACGTCAGTTGAATTCAGCACACCGTTTACCAAAACGGATCCGGCTGCCAACCCAACCATTTTATCCAACATCCCAGTGATTTCTCGTGGAAGTGCAGAGGTGTTCTCGGCTTCCAATAAAGCGAGTATCACGTCAACATATTCCTACCCATTTCCTATTTGACCTGCATTCGGACGAGGCCGGCGCCGGTATTGCCTTAGTTTAAGATCACCAGTTTTTACACATTGAGTATGCTAGTCCCAAGCATCATCCTTTGGTTCTTTGTGTAATAACAGCTGATCTGGCAATAACGGAGTAGCAACCTCGGGCGGTCAATCATGCTCATGCTCATGCTCATGCTCATTATAAACATTATACATTTACAGCTCATAAGAAGTAAAGGATTGTGTTTAAAATATTTTGTTTAAAGGAATGAAATCACTTCTGAAAATCGATATTTCAAAGTATGTTTGTATATCATTGAAATAAACCACCCGTACATGTGAGTGGCGTTAGAAGCATCCTTAGTGTTGGTTTAAATCGGTTTTAAAATACGATATGTCAAGGTATTCTTGTATTCTACTGAAATAAACAACCCACACTTACAGGTGGTCCCAACAGAATTCCTACTTTTGGTTCACATCGATCCTCAAATTCGTTGTTTTGACGTATTATTTTTTTAATTCTGCTGAAATAAACAACCCTCACTTGAGAGTAGCTTCAACAGTATCCTTAATCTGAAATAAACCACCCACACTTGTGACTGGCCACAGCATCATGCCTACTGTTACTTCAAATCGGCTCTCAAATTCGATATTCTAGCATATTCTTGTATTCCATTAAAATAAACTATCCACACTTGCGAGTGGCCCCAACAGTATTCTTACTGTTGGTTTGAATCCCAAAACTGGATGTTTTAAAGTATATAGCTACAGAAAAAAAACCACCCACATTTGTGAATAGCCCAAACAGCATCTTCATTGTTGGTTTAAATCTTTTATTTAATTCAATTTTTTCAAGGTATTTAAGGAGTGTATCGAAAATAAGCTATCCACAAACTTTCTTTCAAATTATGTTGAAAACCGATATTTTATTTTATTTAAAAAAAAAATAAAGACCGTGCAATATCGTAGTTGCTACTCCTTTACTGATCAGAACTAGTGTAATTGCCCAGAGAACCACATAGATGGAGCTTGGGAGTAGCTTTAAATCTTCAATGTACAAGTTCACTTATTCCATTTATAGATCAGTACCGGCGCCGGCCACGTCCTCACGGTCTTTTGGGGATGGGGAAGAAGGATGAATAATTTGACAATCGTTGTTATTAGAGACCGTGATCACCACTGCATCTCTACAATTGCCATGGGAAGGATAGTTGTGTTAGTGAGGCAGGTTATTTTTAGATCATGGATTCACAAAGTGATGGTGGTAAGTGATGCGATCAATGAAAGCGCAGTAGACTGCTTTTTATTTTAAATCTAGTGGTGATAGAAAGAGGGAATTGACAAATAGCAAGGAAGGGGACGGGCCTGGGATTGAACTCCCGACCATCTGCTCAGTAAGCAGAACGGGTAACCACTGAGCTACCCAGCCACGTCTATGTTGAAAACCGATATTTTATTCATATAAAAAATTGATCCTCTATTGTACGAGGTTAAACTTGAACATAATGAAGACCGGATGAAATTTAAGTTACTCCTTCACGAATTTTCGAACTTTGGATCGAATGCTCTTCATCAAGTTCCGGACAAGTGTTGCATCGCATATTTTGGACGCTTGAGCCCAAATTTGTTTGAACTCCTGCATGTTCCCAGCTGCCTAACCAGTCTTTCTGAAGACCTTCTTCACGATTGCCCAGTAACGTTTGATGGGTCGAAGCTAAGGACAATTTGGTGGATTGATATTTTTCTCAACGAAATCTATACCGTTTTACGCAAGCCAATTGAGAGTGGTTTTGGCATAGTGAGCCGAGTCTAAATCCGGCCAAAACAGTGAAGGTGTACTATGCTTCTTATATAAAGGCAACAATCTCTTCTGGAGACACTCAGATCGATAGATTTCCGTATTTATAGTTCCGGTAGTGTAAAAAATGGTTGACTTCAAACCACAGGAACATATTGCTTGCCATACCAGTACCTTTCGACCGAATTTCTCCACTTGAATCGACCTGTCCGCATCGCTCACATCCTCCTCAACGACGGCATTAAAGTATTGTGGACCTGGAAGGGTTTTTGAGTCCTCCTTTACATAGGTCTCATCGTCCATCAAAACGCATGCATCCGGACGCTGCAAAAGACGCGAATACAATTTCCGGGCCCTTGTTGCTGCTCGCTTCTTCTGTTCTGCACTTTGTTTCGAGATTTTCTGCTTCTTGTAGGTCTTCAGGTGGTTTCGCCTCTTGATACGCTGGATCATTCCGACACTCGTTCCTGCGTTTTTGGCCAAATCACGTATTGACATTGATTTGTTCTTTATGATTAGAGATACCACTTTCTGCTCCAGTTTCGGGTTGGAAGAACCGGGTTTTCTACCTCTTCCTGGTAGCTCATCTAAAGAATAGTGTTCCCCATACTTATTAATAATGATTTTAACACTCGCATGATGAATTCTAAACCACTTCACCAATTTTCGCATAGTAATACCCTTCTCACTTAGCCATGTGTCCAGAACCTTAATTTTCACTTCCTTTTCAATACGCGACATTTTGAAAACGCAGAATTTGAACCGCACCAACAAGTAAACAAAAGAAAGCTCAAACAGTCAAACGCACAGCATGCAGTGTTCAGAGCATAAAAAACCATCACAAATACATGCGTACAACACAAATGTATGTTGATAGCTTATATTCGATACACTCCTTATGAAATTTAGCATCTAATTTTTGGTTGAAATCGGTTGGCAAACTTGATGTTTTAAGGTATTTTTGAATTCTACGGAAAAAAAAACCAGCCATACAAATAGACACATGTGAGCTGGCATCAGCATCCTTACAGTAGGTTCAAATTAGAACCGTCCTGCACCGCGTGTGGTTATGTAGAGGAAACGCCTGGGCACGTTATCTTCGAATGTCCGCGGTTCGAGAACGTGCGTAACAGCATGGGATCCATCGTCGGTGACGACGCAAACGTGGACAACATTGTTCAAAAAATGTGTGCTGACAAAGAAAAATGGGACGCGGTGAACAGAACAGTCGTTCAGATTATGTCAGCATTGCAACGAAGTTGGCGAGAGGGGCAGCGATAAGTGACGTAGCAGTACAGGTTTTGAGTCGATGACTGACCTGGGTACTCGCCAGAAGAGAAGAAAAAGAGAGCCGGATACTAGACCGAGCGCCACGTATCAGCATCTAGATAACGGTTTCAGGAGAACTTTCGTCGTCGGTAAATTTTCCGTCGGAGTAGGCTAGGTTCACTGCCGGGGACTAGTCTGAGTCGATCGTGAAGAAGCACCGGAATTGGAGATACTCTTTCGTCGGGGAACCCTCCGTCGGAGCAGGCTATCTCCACCGTCGGGGAGTATGCCGAGTAGCACCGATTGTGACAAACCACCAGTTCAGGGTCGTCGGGGCGCCAGTGAACCGGATGTCACCCTCCAACCGGAATTGCTGGACCGACCTCGGCATCCAACTGGTCAACAAGAAGAGTAGTACATCTACAACCGGAGTTCGCACCAGCAGAAGTTTTATGGTGATGAGATCAGCGAACTAGCGCGACTAGCTAGGCCTGGCAACAAGAGAAGTGCATGAGCACAGCTCCTCCCGAAGTAGTCACTTCCAGTGGAATCCGGGGGATACAGGCAACGTCAGACTCTTGGTGGAGTTTAGAGGAGTAGGGTTCAGAGTCATCTTCTCTGTTCAGAGTCTCTCACTCTGGCACACGATGGACGAATTTGGTAGCTGGAGTCGGGCTACCGAATGTGTGCTGGAGCGGCGTAAAAGCTTAACCACCAAGAAAAAAAACACACACACACATGACGGGGGGCTTTAGATGCCTAGTATATAAAAAGGCGGCAGTAATGGAGGTACCCCAAATAAACCTCAGTCATTGCGACATAGCACAGCAGTCAGCAACAGAAACAAAATGTGACGACGCAATCGTTTCGTGTTCCTACCGATAACGGAATCTGGGTTGCAGATAGAGCGACGATGGCTGCGGTTCAGGTGATGGACTGTTTCCCTATCGGAATTTTTGTATGCAGCTTCTATGCATCCCCAAGGTGGTTCATGGAGCAGTTCCACCAAATGCTGGATGCATTGACTGGTTAGTTCATCGGAAGAAGACCGGTCGTGATCGGAGAATATTTCAATGCTTGGGGTGTGGAGTGGGGCAGCAGATGTACCAACGTTAGAGGGTGCAGCCTGCTAGAAGCTCTGGCAAAGCTGGAAGTAACACTATCAAACGTAGGTTCCGCCAGCGCATTTCGCAGGGACGGTCGTGAATCCGTCATCGATGTTACCTTCTATAGTTCGTCGCTGATGGCAAATATGAACTGGAGCATGTGTGAGGAGTATACCCATAGCGACCATCTGGCAATCCAGTAAAGCATCGGCCAGAGAAATTCTGTCGCAATACGAAGGACAAATACTTGCGAGTGGAAGTGGAAGACAAAAGTGTATGACAAGGAACTCAATGTTGAGGCACTTCGGTTTGTTAACGAGCTAGCGATAACGATCGTGAGATAAGACGTGAGATAAGACTGAACAAGACGAACTGCTACAAGGAGCTGTGCCGAACCGCTGATGTTAACCCCTGGGGTGACGCGAATCGTATTGTTATGGCGAAGATCGAATGCCAAACAATGGCTTCAGAGCTATGTTCAGCAAAACTGGAGGTTATCGTAGATGGACTCTTCCCGACGCACGAGTCAATGACGTGGCCATTTACACAGTACAGCGAGGAAATAAGAAGTAACGTTGAGGGCATGCAAGTCTCGAACGCGGAGCTCGTCGCAGTGGCGAAAGGTTTAAGGTGAACTAGGCACCTGGACCGGATGGAATCCCTAACGAGGCTCCCCTAGTAGCACACATGTTGCCATTATGTTGAGAAAAAATAAATGTGCCTTTGTTAGTCATACTCAAGTTGCTGCAACTAATAATGATCGTGGCGTGCTTCTTGGGTCTGGAAGTAGCGATTCGGGCATTTTCGGAAATGTTCAGGAATGTGCTACAGAAATGTAAGAGGAAGGCCATTTCCCGGACAGGTATAAAATACAGAAACTGGTGTTGTTGCTGAAGCCAGGAAAGCCAGCGTGGGATCCAGCATCGTATAGACCAATATACCTGTTGGATACGCTTGGGAAACTCCTGGAGAGGATCATCTTGTACAGGCTGACGAAATTTACCGAGAGCGAGCACGGGCTGTCGAAGATGCAATTCGGTTTTCGGAAAGGGAAGTCTACGGTGGATGCTATTCGTACAGTGGTCGAGCCAGCCGTAAAGGCGTTCAAACAGAAGCGGAAAGGCGATCGATATTGCGCTGTTATAACGATTGACGTTAAGATAAGACGCCTTCAATAGCGCCAGCTGGGAGGCTATTGCCGAGTCACTGCACAGAATGAGTGTCCCGGATGAACTGTGCAGAATTTTGAAGAGTTATTTTTAGAAGTGGGTGCTAATCTATGAGACCTCCGTGAGGCGGAAATCGGTGAACATTACGGCGGGAGTTCTGCAAGGTCCCATCCTTGGCCCAACACTTTGGATGTACAACGGTGTGCTGTCGCTGAAGCTTCCAAAGGCGTAGTGATCGTTGGCTTTGCAGATGGCCTAATATTATCAGTGAAAGGCGAAACACTGGAAGAAGCGGAAATGCTGGCGACCGAAGCAATAGGCATTATTGAAAGCTGGATGCAGGGGACTGCAGATAGCCCACCGCAAAACGGAGGTGCTAATGGTCAGCATCTGTAAAGCGGTAAAGCGAGCAGAAATCGTCACCGGATGGCTTGCCATAGCCTCGAAGCGTGTGCTAAAGTATTTGGGTGTGACGATAGACGACCGGCTAAATTTCAACAACAAAGTAGATTATACCTGTGGAAAGGCGGCGAAGGTCATCAATACGGTAGCCAGAATCATGCAGAATAGCTACGGACCTAGAAGTAGTAAGCGGCGTCTACTGGCTAGAGTATCATCATCGATGCTATGATATGGAGGTCCAGCCTGGGTCGCAGCGCTGAAAACCAGGTGAAACCGGGCGAAATTAAACAGTACGTTCAGACTCATGGACATGCAAGTCGTGAATGCGTATCAAACTATTTCATCGGAAGCAGTAGGCGTCATTTCCGAAATGATCCCGATTGCGGATGAATATCAGAGGAGTTCGAAAGCTGGTGAGAGCGGAGTCGATGATTAAATGGCAACAAAAATGGGACACGGAGGTGAACGGTCGATGGACGCATCTGCTCATACTCTGTCAAGGTGGATGAAAAGGAAGCAGGAAGGGGTATATTTCTACCTTGCGCAGTTTCTGTCTGGTCATGGTTGCTTAACGCAATATTTGCATCGATTCAGACACGCAGCGTCACCCTTTTGTCCGGAGTGCGCAGACGTCTAATAGACACTAAAGCACGTGGTCTTTGAGCATCCACGATTTGGATCAATGTGAAGGAAGATGCTTGCCATTAGCGGGGCAGATACCAGCTCAGTTAACGTTGGCTATACAAAAAATTGCTCACCGTCGTTCGCTTTTGGGATGTACAGCCGGGTAAATCCTCCGTCGGAAAAGTGTAGATTCGCTGTCGGGGACTACTCAATTCGATGACGTTGAGGGTAGGAGCTAAGTGGCTCAACCAAGTAAAGACTGTATTCGATGAAATTTGGGCACACAAAATAGGTCACAAATTTTTTTCCTTGAGCCCGATTCTTTTCAAACTTTCTGGAAATAAAGTACTACTAAATGGTTAAGTTTTGACATCATTGGTTTATTGAACCTCTTCTCCCAACCCAAATGCCCGCACCCCTGCCTTGACCCCTTTCATCAAATTTTGGGCAACGATAGGACCGACTTGTTTACTTACTTTTA